>BGKB01000130.1:106829-183074 GCA_003116975.1 Aurantiochytrium sp. KH105
CCCGCCGCCGCTCCCGCCGCCGCTCCCGCCGCCGCTCCCGCCGCCGCTCCCGCGCGCGCGCGGCCTCCGCGCGCGGGCATGGAGGCGAGGCCCCTCGCGCGGGCCGCGCTCGGCGCCGCCCGGGCCGGCGACAAGCGACGGCGGCTGGGCGAGCTCGGCGACGGCGACGGGCGCGCCCCGCGCGGGGTCCACAGGGGCGTCGAGGAGGACGAGGAGGACGAGGAGGAGGACCACCTTGTTCTGGGCGGGGCGAGCCCGCGCGAGCTCGCAGACGCCGAGGGGAATATTCTCGAGGAGGAGCGCATGCACATGGGCGGCGACGACGACGACGACGATGTCCGCGACGATGGGAATGACGACAACGGCGACGACGACGATGATGACAATAGTGACGACAATAATGATGACAATGTCATCCACCACCGACATCTCATGAGTGATGCACGCGGTCATCATCATCCTCACCACGATGAAGGGCGTCACTCCCCCCGACACCCAGACGATGTGGTGCACCGGAGTAGGCAGAGGTCTCACGACGTACGTCGTTCTCATGATGAAAAGATGAATCGCGGCGGGAGCGCGCTCGATCCTCGAGATAGAGTCATGGTTCATCATCACCACCAGCATCAGCATCAACATCAGATCCAGTCGCATCAGCATCAACATCAACATCAGATCCAGTCGCATCAACACCAACATCAGCATCAGCTTCCGCTCCAGCATCATCAACATGCGCAGCAGCAGCATCACCAAATTACCCACCAGCATCATCAACAACAACATTCACACCAGCAGCATCACCAATACGGCGACCAGGACCGTGTCCAGGATGATGAAGATGAAGATGATGGTGAAGATAACGACGACGATGCGAACGACTCTGTCGAGATACATGGACAACATCTGGCTGATGACCCCGGGCGAGGGCGGGCTGGTCACAGTGGTAACGTGAACGGCCATCCCGCAGATGAGGATGAGGCGGCAGCTGCCGAGGCCGAAGCAGAGCACGAGGCAGCCGCTGCCGCGGCAACGGCGGTTCACCACTCGGTCAATGCCTCGCATGATCATCGGGTTCCTGCTCATATGGCAGACCTCGATCTCCCGGACGGCGCCGCAGTCGCAGCCGCCCATGCCGCGCGAGAGCATGAAATGCTTAACGCCCGACTGCTCGATTCTTCGCGCGTACGCTCTCGCAAGAGGGTGTGCCAATATATATACTGCACACGAATCGCGCGAGGCGCAAGTCAACTATGCATCAAGCATGGAGGCGGACGGCGATGCCAATTCGAAGGCTGTGATCGCGGCGCCGAATCGGGTACGCCACAGTTTTGTAAGGCTCATGGCGGCGGGCGGCGCTGCGAGATCGACGACTGCGACAAGGCGGCGCGTGGAGGATCCAAAGTTTGCATCATCCATGGCGGCGGTAGAAGGTGCACTGTCGACGGCTGCACGCATGCTGCCGTGGGTCGCACCAAACATTGCATCGCCCACGGAGGAGGGAAGCGCTGTCAGTACCCCGACGGCTGCAATAAGGCCGCGCAAACGCCTGGTAATATGTGCAAAGCCCACGGAGGAGGTCGCCGCTGCCAGCATCCTGGCTGCATTCGTAGCGCCGAGGGCGGGACTGCGGCAGGAAGCCACCATCTTTGCAAAGCGCATGGCGGAGGTCGACGCTGCAGTATCGAGGGCTGCAATCGCTCTGCGCCTGGGAGCAAGGCCTTTTGCCGCCACCATGGTGGCGGAAAGACCTGCATCGTTCCGGGGTGCAACAAGGCGTCTCGTGGTCATTCCGAACATTGCATTGCTCATGGAGGCGGAAAGCGTTGCCATCACATGAACTGCACCAAGGCTGCAGTCTCTCCGACTGATTTTTGTGTGGCCCATGGAGGCGGAAGGCGGTGTCAAATTAGAAATTGTACCAAGGCGGCGCGGGGTGGCTCTGATCTTTGCCGGAGTCATGGTATCCGGCCTCGTTCTGCGACCGATTCCGATCGCGATTTCGGTGACCTTGTCCCTCATCTTGACCTTGGTCATGCCACGCAGCCTCCTTCGCATTTGCTACATGATAATCATGGAATGCAAGTTGTCGACCATCATGACATTGGAGGCCCCGGTGCAGATCCCTTGGCTTTGGGCTAGGCTAAACAAACACCTTTGAAAAGAGTAGTATACCAAGGCCTCAGGCTCGCTCCGCCCGGTCCATAATATGAGTATCTTATTGAGTATCAATCATCCAAATCTATCGCCTTGTCTTGTCAGCAGTCCCAAACTAGCCCTGGAACTGTCAGACGGTAAAGAGGCGACTCATGTCAACTCGTGAACCTTGGTCTGGGCCTATATTATTCCCTCCCTCCCTGACCTTGACTCGGCCCTTACTACGACTTTACCTTGCGTTACGACTACACTTGCACCTGAACTTCCGCTCCCGATGAAAATCATTTCATGAAAAAAAAAAATGAAAATTGAAAGAATGAATCGAAATGAAAGAAAGAAAGAAGGGAGGCCGCGGCGTGCACGCGTTGTTGCGAGCTCGCTGCGTGCGTCACTTTGCGGCGCCATGCAAAGACCAACTCAGGAGATGCGCGCACGGCGCGGTACATGCTTGGAGAGGTGCTTTGCGGGCCATAAGGTCGAGGAGGATACTTAGTTCGCAAAAGCCAGCGACATAGAAAAAAGAAAATCAGGCACGCCGCGGCGCCATGGCGGACAACGCGTTGGTAAGGAGCCAAAGCGTACAAAGCGCACCACTTTCAAGAAGGGAGGTAGAAGACACGGATGAAGGGCATCAGGGCGGGTCGAAAAGACCCCGAGATGCTCTCGATGATATCCTCTTACAAGGCCAAGACTTTATTTTTGGGCGATCTACACACGAAAGTCGTCCTGACGGCAACATTCTTGATTTAGAAGACTCGTTCAAGACTAGTATCGCCCATGAAGAGCACGACAACTTTGCAAGCAAGATTAGCAGCACACAGGAGGAGGATGACTTTGCTAGCGCGAGTGCACCTGATCATGATCTTGATCTAGCAGGAGCATTTCAGGTTGATCAGAGTGCATTAGCAGACCGTGAACAAGACATGGTATCAACGAGGAATCGCAGGGTGCAGCGACGATGTATTTTTCCAGGTGGATGCTCTTCACAGGCTCGTGATTGTCGCACAATGTTATGCTTCGCTCACGGTGGCGGGCGCATGTGCGCTGTTGAGGGTTGTTCGCGACAGGCAGTGCGCGCAAGGCCCTCTGCAACCCGTCCTGGGCTGTGCAAAAGGCACGGAGGCGGGCACAGATGCGTGGTCGAAGGCTGCAAGACGGCCGCACGGGCAGGCAAAAAATATTGTCGAAAACACCAAAAGGAGCAGCCGGAGGTTTACTCCGGTCTACCAGAGCAGCGGCCAACCTGCTCGGACGAAAGTGGATGCTCAAAGTTTTCGCAGCATGGAACACCCTTTTGCATTGGGCACTTTCGCTTTGTACCTTGCGTTGAGAACCTCTGCACGGAACGCGCTCCAATGCGCAGCGATGGAAATCATCGTTGCCATTTGCACGGAGGCGCCTACCCGCGCTCTCAACAGTCTTGGGCTGCAAGCCAGCGCAAGATGTTGGCGTGGCGAGCTCGTTCATCATTAAAACAAGGCAAAGAGCAGTCTAGGGACTTAAATCCTGCCATGATTCCAGCATCTTCTTCGTTTCCTTCGTCAGAAGCTTCGTCATTATCCACGTCCAAACGCAGGAGACTCTGTGGCGTCGAAGATTGCACACGACAGGCTCGGGATAAGACTTCCATGCGATGCATTCGTCATGGTGGCGGTAAACGATGCCAGGAACACGGGTGCCCCAATTCTGCTCTGGGCGGCTTCAATAAATGTGCGGCACATGGCGCTGGAAAACGCTGTGCGGCACCAAATTGCAGCAAACTTTCGCGTCCTTCCGCCTCCTTTTGCGCTTTGCATCTTTCGGTGAAAACCTAACATAGACCTGTGAGTGCATCAGCCCAGCTCTCAAACACCAACTCTCTCGCAGATGCCTAACTTCTGGCCCAACTGGCCCCAAGCGCTAGCAGTGCAGCCTACTAGCCGAGTTCTAGCCTACTCTTGGTTCCCGGATAGCTGCGCTACGGCCCGCGCCGGGTCCAGGCCGCGCCGCATCCTAAAGAATGATTATAAGGCCCCTCTCATGTTCAATCGAATGTTGCAGCGCGAACTGACAGTGAGACAGTGAGCGCGTCCTGAGACTGGCATATAAGCAAGCCTGAGACAGAGCTGGCTTCAGCTGAGCTAGACCGACTGCCAGTGAGCCTGACATGTGAGACTGAGCTGAGCCTGCACTGCAACGTAGGTCAACGGCTCTCTTTTTGCTGCAAGCACACATGTGCAACAAAGCGCCGCGCAGGCGAAGTGCTCGCGCGCTCGCTCGCTCACTCGCTCACTCAGCGTAAGCAAGCAAGCAGGCGGGGGCGGGCGGGTGGGCAGGCAGGTGATATCTGCCGCGAGCGCTCAACGCAGCTGCGTCCACCCTGAACGGGAAAGGGTGCGTTCGTTGTACAAAGGTGCGAACCTCGCATCGCCTCGTCCGTCATTGGGAGCAGCTGCTCTCACTTTACCTGCGCGTGCGCGCCACTTCGAGACCGCCGCGAGAGACATCATGTCGTCCTCGTCGATGATGGCAGCTGGCAGTGCGCCTCCCGAAGCTCTGACAATTCGTCGCGCGGAAGCTGAGGATGCACACCGACTTGCCGAGCTTGTCGACGCCGAAGCGTGGCTCAAAAGCGCCGAAACGGGATCAATTACAAGCGCATACTTTGAGGACAGCTTCGTGAGTGAAGTGTTGCCTGGGTCTTTACTGTGCGTTGCGGTCGAGGACGCGCAAGGTCAAATCGTTGGCTTTGCTGCCTTTGATGATCGTCCAACACGAGGTTTTGCCTCGGCGGAGCAAGCTTGCGCAGCCATTGAGATGCCAGGTGCGGACTCTGCAAACACCATTTTTCTCACTTGCTGGGGATCTCAGGAAGACATTAGCGCAGCTTGCCTTGATCTGTGCATGCGCACACTCTTTGACACGCTGCCACGAAGCGACTATGTTGTCATCATGTGCCACCCCCGGTGCCGCGACAAAGAGCTTTTCCGAGACATGTATTTCGACGACGCTGGCATTTACGATTCGAGTGATGCTAAGGACGAAGGGGCACAGTGGCTTGTTCTCTGCTCTGGAAGAACGAGCTGGAGACTGAACCTGGATACAAGGCCCGCCCAAGTCGAGGACTACGATGACCTCGTAAAGATCTTTGATGCCCAAAGTCAGATTCTCACCAAGACCTTTGGAGAGTTCTTCCTGGCGGAACTGATTGAGGCACAGGATGAAGATAATCGCGCCGTAGCGGCAACTCTGCGTGGGCGCGCTGTCGGCATGATGTGTCTCACGACGCAAGTCGACGTCGGTCTTTTGCAGAACAACTTTGAACTGGACGCCTTTGACAATCTCGTTGCCTCGAGCGAAGTATCTGCAGAGAACGAAGCTGCCTTTGGTAGTGAAGCAAAGCTTGCGGAGCGTGCTTCCGAAAACGTCTTTGCCATCTCTGTATTTTGCATCGCTGAGGAACATAGGTCAAGAACGCGTGATGTTCTCATTGCCGCATTCGAGTCTTTTCCGGGCAAAGAATACCTTGCACTGACCTTGCCATGCGAGGTGCACGAAAGCGCATTGCTGCCTTTTTTCACCGCGATTGCACCTCGAGACGGTACAACGCTTTCTCACAGCCTCTATGTTCTCCACCGGGACGCGCTCCGCGTGCTCAAGGCAGCTGATTTTGAGCTCGATGGTGCGATCGAGGCCAAGACTGGCTCCGAAGGAAAGGACGATGCGCACGTCTCAGTCCCGCGTTGGGTTGGCGGCAGTCAGATGCGCGTTCGCGTCTCGGACATGAGTCAGCTCGATCAAAGCGCCATAGCAAGCCTTCTCGATGGCCTGGAGATGAGCGAAGAGGCCCAGAACCAGGCCGCCCATTCGGACAACCAAGCTCTGATGGTCGAGGTTCTTGGCCAGCTCATCGGGTTGGTCGTGTTGCAACCGGGCGTCAATCCCGATGAGCTCGAAAAGCTCGGCCAAAAGTTTCACATGGAAGCTGTCCAGGGAATCCCGACGTCAGCCGCACAGCGAAGGCGTCTCCGGATCAGTGCAGTTCTGCAAATGTCACTGCTTCCCATTTTCAACCAATTCGCTCGGCTCATCCTCCAAGAGGTGATGCGCCAGGTCAACGTGCACGGCCTCATCTTTCAACTCTTCCCCGGGCAGCTTCCACCCGTGGCAGTTGTTGAAGAAATGGTACCACTCCGCCCGAGACGAACGTTTTCGCTGCAGCGTGCACGAAAGCTGCGTCACGTGCACGAGCCCCCAGAGGAGAACACGCGCTTTTCACTCTTTATGCTTTCGCGTGCTGCACTCTCAGAGCCGCGTCTCACTTTGAATGCGCGTATTGTGGTCGTCGGCGCGTCGACTGCAGGTCTGTCTTTGCTGGAGGAGCTGCTTACGATTCCTCATGCGCATTTTCCCAAACTCACCCTCATTGCACCCGGAGGAGTTGCTGATGAACGCTTTGATGGAGTGCGCGGACTTTGCACACAGGGTACAAGTGCTCCTGGCGCGTACGATTCGCGTTTTCTGGACCGCCTTGGACTACGGGAACGCGTCACCATCGTAGAAGAGCGAATGCTTTTCATTGAGCGCGAACCACAGGCCGTGGTACTGGCAGACGGCTCCTTGTTGCAGTACGATTTCCTCGTGCTTGCCACAGGCCTACAGGACACTTCGTTGCATCGACTGTGCGACGTCAAGCATGCAGAACTTGCTAACTCCAAGTCTCTCGCGGAATCTGCATACTCGGTTGGTGGAAACCCCCGAGAAGCTGTTTTCCTGCGAAGGGCGATCCAGGCGAAGCACGTCAAGGTCAAGGCGCAAACCCTGGTGTATGGTGCCACGCTCGAAGCGTACGCAGTTGTACAGTCTCTGCTGGATTGGGGTCTGCCAGGAGCGAGCATCACCATGATCCATCCACCGGACGCCCCCTGTCCGTTTTCGCGTGACACTTGGATTTCGGAGCGCGTCGCGCAAGCTGTCGAAGCTGCTGGAGTCGTCGTTGTCCAAGGACTTCGCTTGGTTGGCGTTACCCGAGATCCTGGCACAGGCGCCGTGTGCCAAGCAAGTTTCTTGAAGGAGACCAAGGCGCAAGCGGAAGAGCAAAGCGAAGACATCCCCACCGGCACGGAAGGTTCGAGCTCCGAGGACCCCGAGTCTGAAGAATCAAAATTAGAAGGTGCAGCATCGGGCGCCTCGGCACCATTCGAGGCCTCGGGCAGTGTCAGTACGAATGCAAGGGTTTTGCTCCGCGAATCAAAGGAGGCCTACGAGACGACAGCGCCGGGAGGGGAAGACGAATCCTTGGAGGTCATGAAGTGCCGTCTCTTTATCACGGCAGACACGAAGAACGTGGACCCTGACATTTTTGCATCGGTGAACGACACGGGCCTCGTTTACGATGGTCGCATGGTAGTGAATAGCTGCTTCCAAACAGTTGATTCTCGCATCTTTGGCTGTGGCACAAACACCAAGTTCTCACGAAGATACCGGGCCCCGCTGACAATCGAGCACCACAGCTCACGTGAGGTCGGGGCACGCATTGCCGCGAGTCTGCTCCGCTTTGTTGATCCGCTGCGCTCCAGCGAGGCTGCGAAGGAAGGCCTTCCCGATACTCTTCCCGTGTGGTCGATGCCTCACGTGAAGGCGCACAATGTCGAGCTTCCTGGCAAGGTGTCCTATTTCCATGCGTGCACACCGGGCTGGGACGGCTCCGCACGGCACTCTGTGCTCGAGACAAAGTCCGAGACGGGATTCTGTCGACTCGAGGTGACTCACGCTGGTTACCTTGCTAGCGTCTCTTACGGTATTAGCGAGGAGGCGATTCTCGCGCGGAGCGAAGGCCAGTCATTGAGTGCTGCCCGCATTCGCGCGCTCAAGAACCGAACAGTGCCTGTCGATCAACTTGTCGGCCTCCATCTTTCGTATTTGAACGGGATCGAGGACCAGCTCGCGCGTGGTCGAGTCGAAGATCTTCTTGAGTTTCTCTCTCAGGACTGGGCTTCCGCTTTGTATCACGATCGCTTTGGCAGCTTTTGTCGCGACTTGCAAGGATTCTTTGCCAGTGAGGCAGATCGGGACCTTAAGGATGTTGTGCGCCAGCTTACTGCGACATATGCTTCGGAGACTGCCGAGGAGCTCGATATTGCTGCGCAGCGCAGTCAGCTCATTGGCCCATCGGGCCAGGCTCTGCCAGGTCTCGCCAAGAAATCGATTCAAGCTCGTGTCGTGAGTTTCCTTCGCAGCAATGCCGATCTACTTGACATGTACGCGCTCCCGGCGCTTCGTTCGCCTCATTTCGGTGCTTCGGCAAGACTTGACAAGAAGTAAAAAGTATCTCTTATGTGCACGAAATTGTTTGTCTGGCCTGGGTCGACAGGCGATCTCCGCGTTCTTTCCTTTTTTTGTTTTTTTTGAAAAAAGTTAAGTTGGTATACATTGGACGGCACTTCAAGACGTCAAAGTTCTAGACGCGAAACCATCGGAAAAAGCAAATTGGAAGAGAGAAGAGAAAGAGGAAGTATAAAAAGTCGACGCCCTTTCTTGTGGGTGGGTACCCAGGGTGCACATCCTACGGATTTAACATGATCTCTTTTTCTTTTGTCTTTTCTCACGCCGCTTCTTGACACCCAACTTACTTCGTTGGCCCGGAAGCGGTCGATCTATGCATACCTTTTTATAAAAAATAAAAAAAAGTGAACCTACGCTGTGTTTGGGGGCAACGAACGCAAGAGTAAAAACATACCTTGGTAGAAAATACAACATCATCATCACTTTTATCATCATCACCAGCATCATTAGGCAGATGCAGCATTCGTTGCGTCAGCGCCCTTTACCTCTTTCCACTTGCAGCGGAAAAAACAGACAGCAACATAACGAACGCCCTTGGAAATAGGCAGGCCATGATGCCACACGAGAGCATCGAGACAACAAATGTCTCCAGGTTGGAGCACGTAGGTTTGCTCCGGCTGCTCACCCTTTTCGTTTCTTGGGCCATCCCAAATCTTGATCCCGGGCCAATCATGCGGGTCGTCGGTGGGAAGCGCGACAATAAGACTGCCATCACACTTTGCACTATCGACGTGCTTGCCAAACTCTTGTTTACCTTCGACAGGGATGTACTTTGTGACAAAGCTGTTGAGCGCGTACACTTCGGCATTCTTGAGACCGTGAAGCTCCTCGTACCAGCTCTTAAAACGAAGCCTGCAGCGCTCCATCACGGGTGCCATGCAGTCGCGAAGAGGCTCCGTGATGGGCACTTGCGGGCTCCAGTGCTCGTGGCAATCCATGTAACAAGACTGCGTCCAATTCTTGTACCTGCTGTATTCTTGGAGTTGTTGCTCGTGATAGTACTTTTTCACGCCCTCAAAAGCTTTGGCGAGCTCCTCTGCGGGCACGACGTCACGAATGCAGGCATGTCGAGGCTTTGTGGTCTTTCGAGCTGCCGCAGACGTTTTGCGACGCAAGAAGGCACCAAGCTGAACAATGCTTGCACTGAAGCCGACAGCCTCAACCGCAGCGACGAGGTCGGTATCCTTGACAGTCTGCTCCACGAGAGCATTTGCAGACGCAGTCTTTGCGGAGGCCATGGCTTCCTGAACGCCCGGGACAGCCTTGAGAGCGCGAATGACGGTGGCCCCACAATTTTTGTCACACATCATGCCGTCTACGCGGAGTTTCACGCGGCGCACCTTTGTCTCGGGCTCGGCGATCTTGGCAGCGAAGCCAATGGCATCTACTGCTGCCACAAGGTCCTCGTCTTTGACCGCGGCCTCGACGACCGCGGTGGCGCGCTTGGTGGCAGCGACCGCGGTGGCCTCGACAACGCCCGGGACGTCGCGCAGCGCGCGCTCCACGGCGGTTCCGCAGTTCCCTTGGCACATCATGCCCGACACGTACATGTCGACGCGCCTCCGCGCTGCGCGGGCCTTGTGCGCCTCCCTCGCGCCGCGCTGCCTCGCGAGCACGAGCGCGCCGGCGACCGCGACGGCCGCGGCCGCCCACATGCCCGTCGGCCCATCTGCGCGCGCGGCCATTCTGCTCCTTTATCCGCCGCGCGTCCTCTCCCGCCCTCTCCTCTCCCTCCCTGCCCACGCGCGCGCTCGCCGGCTCGCCTGACCTCGCGCCCGAGCTCGCCGCGCGCGTCCCTCTCCGCCGCGTCCTCGCGCGCCGTTTTCCGTCTCTGCTGCCGCCTCGTTCTCGTTGTGCCGACGCGGCGCGGCCCAAAACGCGTTGCGCGGCCTAAAACGCGTTGCGCGGCCTAAAACGCGTTGCGCGGTCCGAAATGCGTTGCGCGGCCCGCCTGCTGTGTGTGTGGAGAGGGGAGGCGGGTGGGTGGCGGCGGCGCAGAACCGCTTGGCCGAGTCGAGAGCGCGGAAGGCGGCGAGGCGCGCGGGCGAGGGCGCGGGCGAGCGGCGCGGGCGAGCGGCGCGGGCGGCGCGAGGCAGGCAGCAGCGAGCGAGGCGAAAAGCGGGCCCGGGCGCGAGACCGATCAGATCAGATCAGATCGATTCAGGCGCCATGGTGAAGCGGCAGAAGAAGGGCGCGACCCGCGCGCGGACCTCGCCGGAGGACGCGCCGGGGTTCGTGGCGCCCGAGGCTGCCGACGTGGAGCAGGACCTCGCGCTCGGCGAGAGCGGCAAACATGTCCTGGCGCAGATCGCCAACGTGCGCAAGGCCATGAAGAAGAACAAGAAGAAGATGAGCAAGGCTGCCCGTGAGGAGGAAGACGACGGCGGCGACGACCTCGTGGCCGCAACAGGCTCGGGAGCCAACGACGAGGACGCCGGCTACGACTCGGAGGAGGAGGCGCTGCGAAGAATCAAAGCAGAGCGCGCTGCTCTTGCTGCCGGTAAAGACGTTCGCAAGGCTGGGGCTGGCGCGGCTGATGCGGAGGGCAGTGGCGAAGACGAAGACGAAGACGAAGATGAGGACGAGGACGAGGACGAGGAAGAGGCGCAAATGTTGAAAGACGAAGCCGTCTTGCAGAGACTCGAGGACTTCAAGCTCAAGGGTCCTTTTGCAGAGACGCTGGCGGTCGTCGCCGAGGAGCCAAGCGAATTCGACGACGCCGAGGATGACCTCAAGCGAGAGGTTGAGTTCTACAACCAAGCGCTTCGCGCAGTCAAGATTGGACGCACACACCTCGACGAAGACAAGGTCTCGCACATGCGGCCAATCGACTATTTTGCAGAAATGATCAAGAGCGATGAGCACATGGCGCGTGTCAAGCAGAACCTCCTCTTTGAAAAGAAGAAGATCGAGGCCTTTGAGCAGCGCAAGCAGCAACAAGAATACAAAAAGTATGCCAAAAAGCTTCAGGCCGAAAAGCAAAAGGAAAAGGCAGCTTGGAAGAAACGCGACAAGGAGCTCGCGCACGAGTTCAAGGCAAAGGGCGCTGTCGAAGGTGCCATTGCTTCCACGCGCCGAGGCAACAAGCGAGAACGCGAAGACGCTCCTGCCGGAAGCCCTGGTGCCGGTCGTTCTGGCCCCAACAAGAAACGTCAGCTCAAGAACGAAAAGTACGGTTTCGGTGGACGTTCTCAGCGCAAGAACGATGCCAAGAGCGTTGGCTCCATGTTTACGCAAGAAAACGGCCGCGGTGGCAAAAAGGGTCGCCCTGGCAAGTCGCGCCGGGCCAGGTGAAATATCGTGTAGCTCTTCATATAATCAACCATGTACGTGTGCGAGGATTTCCAGGCGCCATGAGAGAGCCTTGATTGTCTTTGTTTGTAAGAAGTGAGGTTGTGGCGGCGGTTTAAGGTAGGCATGTTCCGGCAGGCCGGCGATAGCACTCTAATGTATGTGGGCGAGAAATCATAATAATAAGTAGAAAGAAAAGCAAATCGACAGTAAATTCATCGATCAACGAATCGCTCATCGCGCACAATGCATTTGATGCTTTGCGATGAGAGACCTGTTGCGATTGTGCTGACAGCAATGAGAGCGCCACTTTCTGGAAAAGTTATAGCTTGCGCACGTGATATGCTTTCTAAGCCTCGAACCTCAACCTAGCCTTCGCTGAGCAAAGGTGTCTCGGCGTTGGCCGTAGCAGCAGAGGCGCTTGCGCCTGTGCGACCTTCCGCAGCACCGAGACCATTCCCGTCTTCATAGGCATTGCTTCCTTCAAGCATTCGCTCGTCCTCATGTCGTGCCTCTTCGGTTGGCCTTAATCGCACGGCACCCTCAATTGGATGCAGCAGGGGTGAGGTCCAGGCATACTGTCGCAGAGTTACAAGAAGGCACGAAAAGTAGTATGTGGCAATAACGCTCATCAGAGTTGCGATCAGCTTGGGATATGATTCGAGCTCGAGCGGTAGGAAATGCGCGTCACTGTACACGAGATAGGCTTTGCCCTTTAGCTTCTCGATGACAAGCATGGCAAAAAGGTACGCTGTGCACAAATAGGAGACCCACATCCACCGCGAGCTATGCAAGACAATTCGGTTCATCGACCACTCGATGAGCATAAGTGCCGCGTTGAGCGAGGCAAAAATACGCATCAGAGGTCGGTGAGGGCTTGGAAAATCAAAGTGCGTGCCGCGGTCCAAAAAGATCCAATAGGTAAAACAGAGAAAGAGCGACATGGGAAAGGCAACCTCGTAAAGACACACCATAACGACCTCGTAGCGGGCAACAGTCCCATCACGACGGGGATTCTTGATGGAGACAAAGGTCGCCATTACAAAGTACAGCGTGTATAACACAAAGGTCCATGGCTCAATATATTCCAGATCGTCGCAACATGACTTGTCGCGGAAAAAGTATACCCACATGGCTATGCGTTGACGTTGAGAAGCGATGATATGCAAACGAGCGAGCAGATGAGCAAGCAGGCAAGGCAAACAGTCAAGGGAGAGAGAGAGAGAGAGAGAGAATTGTCAGCGAATATTCAAGCGTTTGCGCCACCATTAGCTCGACAAACCAAAACGTACTGATACAGTATGCGACTACCCCGAGTCGATAGAGTCCCAAGGTGAACCTCGAAATTACGCCCACATGCGAGCCATGGCGCAGATCGAGTGGTGACACGGTGCTCCAAAAATCGCACTCGAGCTGATTCTGCCTCTTGCGCGCTGCCAGCATTTCTGCGTGCGAGTCATCGGGGTCGCTTGATAGACCTTCGTCACGAGACATTGCGCTCGCTGGTGTCTTGAAGCCGACGTTCTCTACGCCCTCTGGATCTTGCGCTGCCGCCTGGTGCGCACGCGAAGCCATGTGCCAATGATATGCTCCCGTCAGGAGCATGAGGAAGGCCAGCACGCCGAGCAGCTCGCCTGCCGCGTCCTTGTCCTCCAGCGCGCCCGACGGGTCGAAGCCGTCACCAAGACCCATCATCGGCTGCTGCTCGCGCTCGTTCGCAGGTCTTCGTTCTGCGTCTGTGCGCGCGCGGGGCACCAGAGCACGGGCAAGCCAGCGAGCAAGCTACAGCGCCTACCTGATGGCCACCTCTGGTAGGCAGAGCAGGATCGCGACTGCGCGGCAGCTCTGGTCTGTGCAGCAACTGCAAACGAACTTTGGATTTAGCACAACTGGGCTACGTCCACATGCCACTAGAAGGGAAGGGGAGTCCGCCGTCAGACCTTCCATGGACGAAGTACGAACTGACTACCTGTCAGAGTCGGAGGTCGTCAACGGGAGCGCAAAGAACGTGACTTTGTAGCCTGCCAATTCGAGGGATTTCGAATCGAGCAGCACGAAGACCGCGGCGACGCCAGTGCGTCAACATGAAAGTCAGGATTTCAAGTGGCCTCGTGCTTTCACAATTTACTAACATCTCCGTTATGCTCTCGCCAAATCTTGACGTGATTGGTTCTGCCAACAATTGGTTCCAGTCTTCTCGTACGAAGGCTTGTCCGAAAGTCCTGAGATAAAATCAGATGAAAGCCACGATTCCGCGGCTTTAGAATTAACCCAGCCTCGCAGGACCGAATGCGTCACGGTCTTCTGCATCAGAGGAGCATCATCACTCTTCCCGACGCCACCACCAGGCTCTCTTGCTCACGCATTAGACCTTGTTTCGCATGGCAATGCCTGCATTCCTCCCTTCCTTCCTCCGGCCGCGAGCTCGACAAAAGCTACACGGCTCGGAAGTAGACGCGGGAGATCCATCGTGCGCACGCAAAGACCACATTTGAGTGATCTACAGGCCCGGCGGCGGCTGCTCAGAAAAGGCGCGCGGCGGCAGAGCCCGATTGATCTTGCGATAGAAAGCGAGCGAGCGAGCGCGCGTAGGCTGCAGCGTGCACGCGGCCCGAACAGGCACTGCCTCGGGCAAGAGCTCCAACGCAGCGTCGCGCGTCCAAAGCAGTAGCACCTAGCACCTAGCAGCAGCAGCAGCAGCAGCGGAGCTGCGAAGGAATCTAGGATGTTGGCAGCAGTATCCAGAATGGCAGCGCCTCGGCTCTCGACCGTGAGCCGCGGCGCAGCCATGGCAACGCCGCTGCGCAGCGTCGGCGTGGCCCGGGCCATGAGCTCCAGTGCCTTCTCCAACGAAATGCACGGAACCACCATCCTGTCTGTGCGTCGGGGAGGCAAGGTTGTCGTCATTGGCGATGGGCAGATCTCGCAGGGCAACTCTGTTGTCAAAGGCAATGCTATCAAAGTACGGCGTCTGGGAGGCAGCAGCGACAAGAATGGTGGAGAAAATGTCGTGCTGGCAGGCTTTGCCGGCGCCACTGCTGACGCGCTGACCCTGCTGGACCGCCTCGAGAAGAAGCTCGAGCAGTACCCTGGCCAGCTCACTCGCTCTTGTGTTGAGCTCGCCAAGCTCTGGCGTACCGACAAGTACCTGCGGCGTCTGGAAGCCATCATGATCGTCGTGGACAAGGACGTTTCTCTTACTCTTACTGGCAACGGCGACGTTCTGCACTCACCAGATGGAGTCATTGCTGTCGGCTCGGGCGGTCTTTTCGCGCTCTCTGCAGCGCGCGCACTCTCTGGCCTCGACGCCCCGGATCTCTCTGCTGAAGAGATTGCCAAGCGTTCAATGGACGTGGCTTCTGAACTCTGCGTCTTCACCAACAGCAACTACACGATGGAAACGATTGAAGCCAGCAGCGAGTCCAAGGTCCCTAGCGCCTAACTTTGCTTCTTTTTCTTTTTTTCTTTTGCAAAAGAAAGAGTGCGGCGTTGGCCACTAGATTAGAACCGTATGCCCTTAGCATCATCGCAGTGCCCATGGCGCTCGAAACAAGCCGGGCAATCTTTTACTGGACACAGCGCGCGACCGCTCCAAGGTCCAGCTCTGTATGTACTCCGGAGAAGAGAAACATTGTTTTCGCCCTACTTTATTCTCTCATCACCAAAGAAACAACCAAGAAAGTATGAGATGCCCAAGGCGATTCTTGCGTAGACTTTCGGCTGACTTGCGTGCTCTATGCGTCCTGTGCTTTGTAGGGTAACCCAAAATGACTGTCAACAAATGATCCTCATGTGCAAGCAGGTTTTTCATTAAAATACATTTTCCAGACTTGTAAGCAGATCAAGGCTTTCTTGGTCGAAAGACAAGATCGACATGTCTTGTTACTCCTACATTCTCCAGGGGTCTCAGGCGCTTCACCTTTTGTAATGTATTTATTTTTGTAAAAGGTACAAGGTGCTTGCGACTTTTGAGAGCAAAATGACAAAAATGAAAATGAAAGAGCAATAGCGATATCTCAGGTTTTTTTCGAAGCGCTTGATAAGCCATCAGGTGCTACAGGTGCCGCAGGTGCTGCAGGTGCCGCAGGTGCTGCAGATGGCTGGTTCTGCTTTTTTGCGGCTGTGACTGCATCTGTCCGACGCTCCATCATCTGACGCAGCGGTTCGGGACGCAGCTGCCGGGTTGGCAGCGAAAGCGGTCGGGTTTCAGGCCGTTCTGACCTAACGCCCATGCTCGTGTCAAGACGCAACCCAAAATCTGGCAGAGGCACGACCATGTCACCACCGTCACTCCCAGCGCCGATGCTGCTTCCGGTCTCATTGCGGCCAAGGCGACTCGACGATGGACTTGCCTGCTCAGCGAAACGACTCAAGTTTCCAGCGGCAGCGGCGCTGTTCGGGGTCTTCGAGGGAGTAACTGCTGCAAAAGGGCTATTTGTACCCTCGCTGAGATTCGATGCAGCAAAAGTAGTTCCGGCAGTGCCATCGCTGTCGTGAATCCGGTCATTGGTGGTTGTGGTAGTGGTGGTGACCACCTTTGGTTGTATGCGCTCCGGGGCCGGGGAGGTTAGCGCATTCATGAAAGCAGAAGTTGTCCATGATTTGCTGCGCACCATTGGCGTAATGCCAACAGACAGATCAACCTCTGTGACGGCTGCGTTAACTTCGTCTTGCGTGGGAACAATAAAGTCGCGGTAGGCCTGAGAGAGCTGAGCAAGCTTGGCGCCCTGGCGGACCCAATCGCTCGATTTGATGCCTGGAATATCCAGACGCTCATAAGACCGTTTGGCTAGCATACGGTCCAAGAGTTGCATGGCTTCTGGGCTCACATGAGAAACCAAGGTGTCAGGAAACCTCAGTGGCATTGCACGAATGAGCTTAAAGATTCCCTCTCTTGTATCCGCGAGGAAGGGGACGCATCCAAAGAGCATCATGTAGAGCGTAATGCCGGCGGCCCAAAGATCAGCAAGCTTGCCTTTGTACTGTACATCATTGAAGTTGTCAAAGTTGCAGGCTTCAGGAGGGAAAAACGCATACGTTCCGATAGGTGGCGAATTCATGTCATCGTTGTGCTGCACTTTCTCAATTCCACTCGGTGTTGGCGGGTAGAGAATACCACGCAACCGCCGCATCTCTTCAGAGTCCGGATTAAGTCGCTCGGCGGCAGCGGCGGCGCGGGGCGTAATGAACGGAATTGCACCCATGCGCGGCGTCTCCACCTGCGAAAGCATGGTGAGCAGACCGCTTGCCTCACTGCGCCGACTTTCGCGCTGACTTTCACTTGCCAGTCCGCGGCGCTCATGATGATATGAACCCCCATCGTCATCCTCCTCTTCTTCGTTGAGGCCTTCACTTATTGCGTCGTTCAAGATCTCGTCACCAAGATGAAATTGCATCGATGGAGACTCGAGATTTTCCGTTGTAAGCGTCAGTTTCGGCAAGTCTACCTCCAGCTGCAGCGACGAGGGCGCGAGAGAACTCTTCTCGCTTTTCTCCGACTCCATCTCCTCTTCGTGCTGCTGCGGCTGCCGTTGCCCTCCTATTGAAAGCGGGGGAGGCGGGGGCTCAGGGATGGGGGCGCTGGCCTCCCCGTCGTCGTCGAGCCGCTCGTCTTCAGACCCCCCGGCGGGAATGAGGCCAACGAGAGCGCCGTTGCCGGGTCCGAATGCCGCGGAGCGATCGACTCGCGTCAGATCATCGCACGCATCGGAGCTGTTCCCAATATCGGTGTCTCCATTAAAGACATGGGTAGAGTCGGCATCATACTCGTCGTCCTCATCGTCCTCATTGTCGCTAATCTCGTCTTCTAGCTCCACGGGCTCGCAAATAGCAGAGACGCCAAAGTCGTTGATTTTGAGTAGTCCCGTCTGCGTCACGAGCAAATTGGAAGGCTTGATGTCACGGTGAACAATGCCGTGAAAGTGAAGATACTCGATACCTTTGATGAGCTGTCCAAAGAGGTCGCGTGCGCGCGCCTCCTCGAGTGGTTTGTTACCTTCGAGTTGGTCGCCCATTATGGGCCCACCATTTACGTACTGCATGACAAGGAAGATACGGTTGTGCTGCGGGAGATCAAGAATCTCGTGCAGTTGTACAATATTCGGGTGTTGTAGCTTCTTCATGATGGCAATTTCGCGGGCAATGGGCGCTGCGGCGCTGGCGAGGAGGCCAGAGCTTCGCGCGCGGCCTCGTCGCAGTGTAAGCCTTTTGCGGATGATCTTGACAGCCCATTGGTTGTTGCTCGCGTCCACTGCGAGCCGCACTTGGGCTTGTGATCCCTGGCCGAGGATCTTGGTCAGCGTGTATTGGTTTACAACGAGCTCGCCCGTCTCAGGCATGCCTTCGAGGCCTGTTTCCAGCTGCTCATTGGGCGGGTGAAGGTTGTGATTGCTTTTGTTGTGAGGATGAACGGGGTGGCGATGATTATGCAGCGCGTGAGCGGGCTGCCCTAGCTGCTGCTGCTGCTGCGGCATCTGTTGAAAGCCTTGCGTCTGCGCGCCCGGCACGCCGGCGAGCCGCTGGCCCGTCAGCGGCTCGGGTGCAGGTGTTGCGTCCGGGGGCAAGGCCTTCCCGTCATCCTTCTTGTAAGCGTCCGCCTCTCGCGACGGCGAAGACGACACGCACCCCATCTTCGACCTCTGCTCGAGCGCCCGCGCAGCGCCCGCGCAGCGCCTGCCAGCGCCCGCGCAGCTTGCGCAGCTTGCGCAGCCCGCGGCGCCGTGACCGATTTTGGCAGCTGAGAGAGAGAGAGAGAGAGAGAGAAGAAAAAGAGGCAGTGACCCCAAATCTGCTTTAGGGGCCGTGATTCGGGCCTCCTTTTCTGCCCGGCTCGTCGTCTTGTCGGCTGGCTGGCTGCTGCCGCTGCTCCTGCGTGCAGAACGATGATGAAAATGATGCACTTTCTTGGCAACCTGAAATGGTGAACCTCGAGGCGCTTGCCTTTCGTAGGTTGTACTCCATGGTTCCAGCTTTGCTTGCAGCAGCTTGCTCGACAAACCTAGGGCGAGGATGTGATGATCGTTTTGTTATGATCGCTAGCCTACGGAAAGAATGCAACGATGGCGAGTGTGCCAACATTCGCTGCCCTATGGTCGCCCCGTCCTGCACTTCGTTGATGGCAGTAAGGTGGCCAATGTCCTCGTTGTTCGCTGTCGCGCACATCATGCTTGTTTGCGTCCCTCTTCACTCTGCATCCATGAGCTTGCTTGCTTGCTTGCTTGCTTGCTTACTTGCAAAATCGCCGTCCAAGGGTAAGCTCGTTACGCTCGCTCGATCCCTCGTTCAACACTGCAATCGTCGCGGCCACGACGCTTCTATGCATAGCCTTCAGGTCGGTCGATGCAAGCTGTGAAAAGGTCCGAGGCGCTTGGATCCTGTGGTGATCCGGCCTCTCTGCTTTCTGACGTCGTTCTATGCTTCGGCTTCGGGAGGCCGGGACTTCGAGCGCCAAAGCCCGAACGAAGGAGCAGCAGGCGGCACAGAGAGCGGGCGAGGCGAGGCCGAGAGCCACGGAGGGCGCGCGGAGAGAATGCAGGGGCTCACGGACGAGGCGGTGGCCTGGGCCACGGCGCACGGGCTGCAGATGATGGACGTGGAGCACTCAGCGCTGTGCAAGGCCGCGCCCGTCACGCTGCTGCCGACGCCGCTGTCCAGGAAGGCCTTTGAACACGCAGTGCACCTGGCGCAGCCCTTCAACGTGCTGGTCGACAAGGTGGCGCGCGATCTCGACTGGGTGTACAAGACGCTCGACGGCGTTCTGGAGCACGACGAGTTCACGGCCCAACTCGTCAAGATCTGCCGCGCCGTCGAGGAAAAGGGCGACGTACAGAGAATCTACCTGGGCATCAACCGCTCCGACTACATGCTGGACCAAGGCAAAGACCTCTTGCAGGTGGAGCTCAACACAATTGCGTCCTCTTTTGGGTGCTTGTCGGCTCGCGTCGCGCGAATGCATAGATTCCTCATGGATCGCTACCCCGAGCACGAGACGGTGCAGGAGCGCTGCCCGGACGCGCAGGACGCCACGCGCACGCCTCCAAACCATGCCGACACAGAGATCCCTCGTGCTCTTGCGGAAGCAGCTCGCATCCATCTCCAGTCGCGCGGCAAGGAGGAGACGACCAAAGCTCCTCCCACGGTCCTCTTTGTGGTCCAAGAGGGCGAGAGGAATTCGTTCGACCAGCGTTGGCTCGAGTACGAGCTCTGGGATGCCCACAAGGTCGCCTGCATGCGCCGATCCCTGAGCCAGATTAAAGAGCAGGCCTCTGTGAACGACGCTAACGGTCGCGATCTCATCGTTGACGGCCAGCTCATTTCGGTGGTTTACTTTCGCGCGGGCTACACTCCCAATGACTACCCTAGCGACGTGCAGTGGGACGCGCGTCTTCTCATGGAGACATCCAACGCCATCAAGTGCCCGAGCATTGCTTACCAGCTTGTGGGCACGAAGAAGGTGCAGCAGGAGCTCGCGCGCCCCGGCCAGGTGGAGCGATTTATGGGCGAAGGTCCCGGCGCTGCGCTGCGCACAGGTTTCGCAGGTCTCTGGTCTCTTGACGCCAAGGAACAGGATGAAAGTGCCAAGGATGCCATCAAGGACGCCATTGCGAATCCGGGCAACTACGTCGTCAAGCCGCAGCGAGAGGGCGGTGGAAACAACATTTACGGCGAGGACGTCAAAAAGGCGCTCGAGTCCATGTCATCGACCGAACTTGCCTCGTACATTCTCATGCAGCGCATCTTTCCTGAGGAGGTCGATGCCATTCTTGTCAAGGCCGGCGAGCCCCATTCTGCAAAGGCGCTGCAGGAGCTTGGCGTTTACGGCGTTTATCTCTCGGACGGCTCGAAAGAGCACTTTAATGCATATGCGGGTCAGCTTCTGCGGACCAAGATGGTTGGCGTTGACGAAGGCGGCGTGGCCACTGGGTTTTCTTGTCTGGACTCTCCGCTTCTTGTCGACTAATTATAAGGAGTCTGCAGGTAGGTAGGTAGGAAGGCCTCTTTACAATCAAGACCCAATAATTTTCTCTCCTTTTTTTGTCTCTCCTGCAGTGCCAATTATTAACTTCTACTTCTTTGTAAAAGGGTTTGTGCTCTTATATTTGTGACAGCTACTTGCGGAGCGGGAAGACTGTAGCCTACCCCCAATTATTTTGGTATAAATAAAAGTGGTATTACAGCTCTACCGTGGATTGAGAAAAAAGACGGCCGCGGCCAGCTGCTAGGTTTTCTTCGTCATCCATCGATCGAAAAAATGCGGACATTCCGGAATACAAATCGGGCAAGATTGGAGGAGTGAGCGAGAAACGAAGGAAGGAAACAAACGAGAGAGACAGAAAGAAAAAGAAAAGAAAAAAGAAAAAAGGGTGCCATTTCTATTTTATGTTATGCAACTTTCGTAGCGATGTAGAAAATTGCAGATGGTATACGTATACATACACAACAACGTGCAAGACATTTCAGAGTCATTCAAAGCAAAATCAATGCTACAGTAAAATGAATCCCTCACGTGCTACGATGAAGCGTTCAAGCCGGGAGGTTCATCTGTGCCAGCTGCAAAGGCTGAAAAAGCTGTTGGGACTTCGGCATTCGCTTGAATAGGAGCAGGCGGAGGCGCAGCTCCTGATGCAGGTGCGCTGGCCGCGTCGTCCCCGTTACGCCGATTTTTGGCAGACTGGCGTCTCTCGCGACGCTTCGAAGCGTAAAAGTGATTCTTTACATCATTGGCGCTGCGGCCTGGCAGCTCTCGCGCAATGGCAGCCCAGTGATTTCCATTTTCCTTGTGCAGCACTCGAAACTTTTCGATCTCCGCCTCCGTCCATTCGCCTCGACGGAGATTGGGCTGAAGCGAATTGAACCAACGCTCGCGACACTGCTTACCAATGCGTCCCGGGAGATATGGAGCGATCTGAATGGTCCACTTCGTTGGTCCATACTTTTCCACAAGAGAGCGCAGCTTGGCGTCCTCGGCAGGTGTCCAAGATCCACGTCCCTTCACGATGCTTGGATTAAGAACGTTGTTCCAGTGTCGGGCACACTGCAGCGCGGTGCGACGCGGCATGTCCTTGGCGATAAGATTCCAGTCTCCTGTTCCATGAGTCGTCACAAGGTCGAGGAGCACTGCGCCTTCTGCGGCGTCCCAGCGCAAGTCTTGCTCTGCATCCTCTTCCTCCTCTTGGCCGAGGGCGCTTTCCCCTGGCGGAGGGGGGGTAAAGGCGGCAAAGGCGGTGGTGTTTCCAGCCGCTTCCTGGCCTTGGTCCTTGTCTCCACTCTCGTCCGCAGTCACGCCACTTCTCTTGCCACGTGCTGCATGCGTCTGCGTATCCGCAGTAGTGCCCGTCTTTTGTGCCTTACGAGAGCCCGGGGGCGGAGGCGGCCCTGCGTCTGCCCCATCGTCGCCATCTTTTCGTGCACGCTTCCCCAAAGATGTCGCTGCTCCAGCTGCAAAGGAAGAACCAGGAGCATAAGTATCCTCGCCATCGCCATGGCTGGCGTACACACCACTGACCACTTGCATGCGGGTCTTCAGCCGTCGTTGCGAAGCGTACCAGTGGTTTTTTACATCGTTATCACTACGCCCGGGCAGCTTCCTCGCGATGAGCGACCAGCGGTTCCCCACGCGCTGATGCATTTCAATAAGAGTGCGTTCCTCCTCTGGAGACCATGGGCCACGCTTGAGGTCTGGGTCAAGATGGTTACGCCAGCGCTCGCGACACTGTTTCCCTGTGCGGTTAGGAAAGTGGTTTGCGATAAAACTTGACCAGTTCTGAGGCCCATGCATGCCAACAACCTTGCGCAAATTCGCATCCTCGGCTGCGGTCCACGAGCCTTTTGTCACCGGTGGAATCGCGGACATTTTCCTCCAATGTGCTCTGCACTCAGCCTCTGTGCGTTCCGGCAAGAAGCGAGCAATCTTATCCCATTCCTTGCCTTCATAGTGATTAACGGTTGTGCGCAGCACCTGCTCTTCGATGTCGGCCCAAGGAGGTCTTCCCGAAGCGATGGCTTCGGCTTCTTGAAGGGTCAGGCCAGTTGACTCCCCGTCAATCATGGCCCTGTTCTCATTTCCCTCGCCGTCGAGCTGATCGTCGTCTTCCCCTGTCGGGGTTCTCCTGTTGTTTTGGGACTCTGCATCTTTTGTGTTGTTATTGTCATCATCATCATCATCATCGTCTTCGTCGTTGTCGTCGTTTTCATCATTGTCGACGTCTCCATTCTGACCAGCGATATTATCGAGACGTGAATTTTCAGCGTCTTTCTCCCCCTCGTCTTGGTTTTCGTTGTCAGCGTCTTGTTGCGCGCCTCCTTGCGTGTCCTCTGGCAACAGAGCTGCGTCCGCACTCGCGTCCACGTCCCCGTCGCCGCCCTCTGCGTGCGCAGTCTCGTACGCTCGGCTTCGCTTTTGCGTGCCGTTTTGCTTCTGCTGCTGTCCTCCTCGCACCTTTTGCGTCTGCGTCTGCGTCTGCGCCCCGCCGTCGCCGTCGCCGTCGCCGTCCTCGGCCCTGGCCTTCGCCCTGGTCCTCGCGTCCTGCGCGCTCGTCATCATGCGTCTGCGTTCGCGTCCGCCGCCCGCCGGCGCTTCCGGCGTCCTGCGCGCGCGCGTCCGAGAGCGCCGGGCGCTCTGCGGTCTCGCCCGGACCTCGCGCCCGGACCTCGCGCTGCCGCGCCTCGCGCTGCTTTGCTTCGCTCTGGGCGCCGTGCGGGCTTGCTTCGCTTCGCTTTGCCGCTCTGCCCGTCCTCTTTTTTCCACGCCTGCCTGCCTGCCTGCCTCTGCCGCGAAACCGACGCCGTCGTTGCGTCGGTTAGCCCTGCCCACCCGTTCTTTCCTCTCACTTGCTTTCTTTCTTTTGTAAGCCCAATGGTTTTTTTTTCCCTCGCGTCAGGCTTCGTCGACCCGCGAGGGCGAGACGAGCTGCCGCTGGTGCGGTGAGAGTAGGCGCGTCTGAGCCCGCTCGAGCGCGTGGGCGGCGACGCCGGGGAAGGAAAGGCGAGGCTCGCCGCTGTTGAAAGGACGGATCTCCGTGTGACGCAAATTGGCAACCTCGACGTGATCTTTAAGGTTCGGGACGCCGCTGCCGGGAGCCGAGGCTCGAAACGGCCATAACGGCCACCGTTCTACGTTACTACTATCGGTCATCATTCTCTTTTCTTTGATCCAGAGAGCTTGCTTGCCTACGTGCTGGTAAATCAGATGATGCGATGCTTTCCATGGAATTTCCGTTCCACATCAAGGCGTTCATACGACGTATCAGTTTACGTAGGGCCCCTTGATTTTTTGGAGATAAAATGTCGTCAGTAGTGGTGGCGCTCAGAAAAGACAATCTTGTTTGCTTTTAGATTTTCTAGTGCGAAGACACGGTCTCCGAAACCCACTTGTTGGTAATTTGCATAGCTTCCTCGAGAGGCGTAGACTTGAATTCGGGGAAACGAGCCTCAAAGTCGGCAGCACTAACAGTGAAATCTTCCTTCCACATGTACATGGTGTCGCGGAGACCGTCGACTGTCTCTGAGAAGAATGATAGCATCCTCAAAAGTGCGCCGTCCGAAAGAGCCATATACTTGAGCTTGCCTTCGTGCGGTTTGTCATTGATCCGATAAATGTCACGCAACCAGTCGAGAACACTCCTGTCGGGCAGTGTTGGCGGCGCGTGCCAGGCGCGGCCCCAGGTATCAGGGTTTTCCGCCACCAGCACGATAGCCCGGGCGATATCCGGGACAAAGGTTTGCGAGTGGATCGTCGTCGGATCGCCGAGGAGAGACGGCTTTTTTCCTTTGACGACATCCGTCCAGATGAGATTGAGCACGCTGGCGTTGACGCGGGGCCCAAAGAAATCAGAGGCACGCACAAGAGCCAGCTTGGCGTCGCCGGCGTCGCTTGCAGCTAGAAATTGGCGCTCGATGGCCGCGCGCACCTCCGGCTTTGAGTTTGTTCCGCCGGCCAAAAATTCTGTATCTTGCTCGCGAAGCGGCATGCGCGCCATGCCAGGCTGGCCAAACATGTAAAGGTTGTCCATGAATATGAGGGGCACACTTGTCTGCTTGCACGCGAGCAGCAGTCGGTCAGCGATTTTTGGCCACCCAGGTCCCCAGGACTTGACATGGTAGCGCGGAAGGCCAATGCAAGAGAAGAGAATGTCCGGTTTGACGTTCTCGCAGATCTTGGCCAGATCGTCTTCTTTGCCCTTGACCATGTCCAGCGGGACCACTTCGATCGAGCTCGAATTGCTTGTCGGCAAGCCCGCAAGGCGGCCGCTACGGCTCGTCAGCACGATGCGCGACGATTTCGCTCCCGCGAGAATTTCGTCAAGGACGGCCCGTCCAATGGCGCCTCCAGCGCCCACAATGACAACGACATTCCAGGCCGGCATCTTTCGTCTTCTTCTTCTTCTTCTTCTTCTTCTTCTTTCTCTCTGCTTTGTCAGCGCGTCTTTTCTCTCAAGCTTGCTAGCAGTCGAGCGAGCTGCCTTGCCGTAGCCGTCCACGACCTTTCCAATTCAGGTTTTGCTTTGGATGTACATTCAGGTTCTGCTGCGGACATCCACGCGTCCCGGACTAGGCCTGCAGACTGAATCTTGCTCAGCTTTACCAGCATCGCAGATGGGCGCCGTGACGCCGCAGTGCAGCCGTGGCCGGCGAGATTCGCTTGATTAGCTTTTGTTCTACGATGCCCACGTCTTCGCAACAAGAACTTTTCGGCCATGCTTCCTCCCGGACCCTGGACCTCCGACCCTGGTCTGTCTGACGGCTTGCAGGCCGCAGCCGCGGCCGTTCCCGCCGCGCACACCGTGCGAGTCGGGGCAGTGCGCGCGCACCCCTGGGAACAGCTCCGACACGCGCGTCCGGGCGCCTCCCGGGTCTCCCGTGCATAAGTTTTAGTTCTCGACCATAAACACGATCTGTATGGGAAACTAGTTTTGCACTACGAGACGCGGCTCCTTCCGCTCGACGTGTGCACCGTGCACGCGCCGCTGCTCGGAGATCGTTGCAGCCCTGCCGGGCTGCGACCGCGACACCGTGCAGAGTAATACTAGTAACCAGGTAGTAAATCTTGAGTGCCTGCACACTCCTCGCGTCCGATCGGCGGCGGCAGCAACAGCAGTTTGGGGCACGCACGGTCGTCCGCGAGCGGCCTGCGCTTGTGCGAGGTCTCGCACGAGTACGAGTGCACGCACAGCCGCCCCGAGGCGCGCACGAGCGCACGCAGTCCCGGAAAGTCGCGACCGAGGGTGGCCGTCAACACGCACGTGTTCGCAGGTCGACAACCAGCCTCTCGCACCAGACCAGGCCGCGCAGCAGAGTCAGCCATCGACTGACATTCGGACGAGGAAAAGCTTGCTGTCCCGGCAGGCAAAACGCCAAGGCGGCTCTGACGCGCACGCGTGCTGTGCGCAAGAGGCAAGAGGCGGTGGACCCCACTCCCCGCGCGGCCACGCTCGCTCGCACGTACGCTCGCACGTACATACGCACGCACGCTCGAATCGCTTGGAGGCGCGAACGGAAGCGCGGAAGCCCGGAAGCGCGTAAGCACGGAAGCGCTGCACGCGACCCGAGCGAGAGACGGAACAGCAAAAGCAAAGAGGATGGGCTCGTCGAAGTCGAAGTCTGCGACAGCGCGTGGGCCAAGTGTCGCCGCGCTCCATGTCGAGAATACCAAAGACGCCTCCGACTGGAGGTTCTCGACGCCGGTTATCAGGTTCTACGAGGATAACTTTGACGTTATCAAGGAAAAGCCTCTCGGAGAGGAGTTTGAGGAGTTTGATGTCGGATCGACCACGTGCAGCATCGGCGTCATGATCATGCGCTCAGAAGACGAGTTCGTCTATGCGACGACAGGCTTCGGAAACATGGTCCTTCTCGAAGAGAAGGAACAAGGGATTCCCCGCGAAAAGCGCAATCACGGCTTTGAGCTCGTGTTTCGCTTGCCCATTCCCGAGGAGCAAAAGAACGCCGGAAGCAATATGGTCCTTCCCGCGTGGCCCGTAGATCTTCTGCTGCGAATCTGTGCGGAGAAAGTCGATGACCCCATGCCCCCTGTCGAGCCGACGCAGCGCGTACTCATCAATCAAGAGCAGATCCCGGAAAGCCACGAGCAATTTGATCAAATTACCACACGCCATTTCTTTTACGCTCTCGCAGACAAGGAGGAAGACGCTCCATTCAATCGTACGCTTGAAGACGCGCACGGCAAGGTCCGCTTTCTTTTCCTCTGTGGACTCACGGCGCAAGAGCGATTCTGGGCCAAGAACCATGGCCTTTCAGCGCTAGAAACCAAGATGCGTGAAGTTTCAGCCGCCTGTAACGAAGCTGCTGACGACGCCGAAGACACAGAAGCTTCATTCACCTTTGGTCTGAACGACCTTTACAGAGAGAGCGTCGTGCAGCGCCGGACCATCTTTCGCAGCGTTCGTTTGAACAAGGCCTCCGAAGTTCAGTGAAGCAGCTAAATTCTTCCTCTTCCTATCCGTCCGCCTCCTTTTCTGTTGTTTTTCTGTTGACTGTGTAAACAGGTGGTGCGCCACAATTCTTTCACTCAATCAATCGGTCAATTTTCATCTTTTCGTTCTCTTTTCTTTTGTCTTCTTAGGGGTGCACTTAGTCGGGCCACCTCATAGCACTTCTGTGAGTCCCCCATGTATCTTTGATATTCGATAACTCGCACCATCTTGCAAAAAGTCAAACCCTCACCCAGAGGCTATTAGGGAGGCCTACCTCAAACACTCCAAAGGAAAAAGGAGAATCCCGCGAAACAGGGATGGTTGGGCTTAGAGTGTCGGCGCCAATCTCCATTGCGAGTTGCGTCGATTTTTAGAGAGTCTGGAGCGAGCGGGCAAGCGGTAAAGTTCGGATCCATACAAGCCCGAAGAGCCCCGAATGGCTACTTTATTATTGTTTTTATGTGGTGGACTTACTCATGTCTCCTATGGAGACTGAGCAACCCTCGTAATGGTGATATGAGGTAGACCGACTAGGTGCACCCCTAAGTATATCTGGTTCGTTTTTGACAAGCAACTTGCCTCGCGCCTTCATTCATCAATGCAAATCCAATCCAGTCTCTCTACCTCGTTAGTAGCTTTAAGGTGGCAGGCAAGCGCACAGGCCAAGGCATGAGTTTGTCCAGAGCTACCGATTGGGCACGCATACTAACAGTCAAAATAAATCTGCTCCACGCCATCACGCCGGCTTTCACGACCCACTGCTTGGCATCGCCCGATGCTCTTGCAAGATCGCAGGGGAGCAAGCTCCCCGACCGGCTCGACGGGAGCGATCTTGGCCGCGTCCTCGCAGAGCCCCGGAAGGAGCATTGATCAGGATTCTTTCTTTTGACTGTGACCGTGCAAGGTATGGATGGACGAACTTGTGCATGGAAGGGGCGAACATCATCAAAGTCCAGCGTCCGTTCTCCTGGCGCGATTTGGGTGCAAGACCCACTGCCGAGGCTCGATTGAAGGAGAACGCGGGGCGAACGAGGATAGGAAGCCAATGGCACAAGAAGATTAACCACGCAGAAAAGCCGGTCGTAAAAATTTCTTTGGCGCGCCTCGACTCACCTCGTCTCGCCCGAGGTGGAGACCTCACCTCGTCCGAAGTAGACACCTCGCCTTACCTCGGCCGTGCTGGACAGGTGAATAGATGGCCAAGAGCCGTATTCGTCCGGACGCCGTTCGTCCGGACCCCGTTCGTCTGCACCCCGTTCGTTCGGTTCCGAGGTGCTCTCCTTGCTACTAGCCAGGTGCAGGTCGTACTAACAAATGTATGTAAGGATCCCTGGCAGGGAGAGCGATACAGACTTGCTCGTCATCATTATGATGGTATAGCTGCTCAGTGAACGGCTCGCACGATGCACACATCTCTTTTCTTCTCTTCTTCTTTTCTCTGTCTCGTTGTTGGGCTGAGCAGCTCCCGGGCACCTCCGCATGTCATTCGCCGTGCGTACTTCGAGAGCCACCAAGAGCCAGATTCGGACGCGTATACCAAAACAGATGGCGATCTTGTCAATTGAGGGAGTTGAAGGCGAAGAGAGAACCCGTTCGTCCGGACGCCGTTCGCCCGGACCCCGTTCGTCTGGACCCCGTTCGTCCGGTTCCGAGGTGCTCTCCTTGCTGCAGGTCTTACTAAGGATCCGTGGCAGGGGGAGCGATACAGACTTGCTCGTTATCATTATGATGGTATAGCTCCACAGTGAACGGCTCGCGCGATGCACACATCTTCTTTTTTTCTCTTCTTTTCTCTGTCTCGTTGTAGGGCAGAACAGCTCCGGGGCACCTCCGCATGTCCTTCGCCGTGCGTACTTCGAGACCCACCAAGAGCCACCAGATTCGGACGCGTATACCAAAACAGATGGCGATCTTGTCAATTGAGGAATTTGAAGGCCGTTCGTCTGGACGCCGTTCGTCCGGACGCCGTTCGTCTGGACCCCGTTCGTCCGGTTCCGAGGTGCTCTCATTGCTGCCAGCCAGGATCAGGTCTTACTAAAAGGATCCGTGGCAGGGAGAGCGATACAGACTTGCTCGTCATGATGATAGCTCCTCAGTGAACGACTCGCGCGATGCAGACATCTGTTTTCCCCCTCCTTTTCTCTGCTTCTTTTGGTCAAAGTTCACGGTGTCTTTTCTCTCTAAAACTATTTTTCTTGCCTCAATTCCTTGCTCTTTGAAGCATTGAACCAGCCAAATGATGAGGTCTGGACAGGTCCGGGGCACCTCAGCATGTTCTTCGCCATGCGTACTTCGAGACCCACCAAGAGCCACCAGATTCGGACGCGTAGTATACCAAAACAGATGGCGATCTTGTCAATTGAGGGAGTTGAAAGCAAAGAGAGACCTCGTTCGTCTGGACGCCGTTCTTCCGGACGCCGTTCGTCCGAACCCCGTTCGTCTGGACCCCGTTCGTTCGGTTCCGAGGTGCTCTCCTTGCTACCAGCCAGGTGCAGGTCTTACTAAGGATCCGTGGCAGGGGGAGCGATACAGACTTGCTCGTCATCATTTTGATGGTATAGCTCCTCAGTGAACGGCTCGCGCGATACACACATCTTCTTTTTTTCTCTTCTTCTCTTCTCTGTCTCGCTGTAGGGCTGGACAGCCCCGGGGCACCTCCGCATGTCATTCGCCGTCCGTACTTCGAGAGCGACCAGACTCGGACGCGTATACAGAAATGGATGGCAGTTTGTAGTGGGCCGGGAACTGGAGATGCTCGCGGGCAATCGGGCATGCATGGAGCGAGCGAGCGAGCGAGCGAAGCAAACCCGAATTGCCAGAAAACCCTCTAAAGAAAGCGAGCTCGACACCGCAAGGCGTGGCACTGCAAGACACGAATCAGCGGCCGCTCCTTGGCGGCACAGGACCATGAGAATGCAATTCTGGGCAGCCATCCTTTTTGTGCTGGCCGTGGTGAGCTTGCAAGAAGCCGAAGGCAGTGCGAAATGCGGCAGGTTTACCGAAGGTCACATCGAGACAAAATGCAATACTTTCTCTGAAGGAGCTAGAAAGGACAAATGCAAGAATTGGGCAGCCAAGGTTCTCGTGAAAGAGAATCCGGCTTGGCCCGATAAAAAGTACATGATTCGCGAGTACGAGAGGTGCGCGAACAAGGATTTTACAAAGTACCGCTGCTGCTGGGGAAAATCAGGCGTGAGTGAACAATCCAGAAGTGGCAGAAGACTCCAAGAATATTACGAGTATTCGCCTGACAATTTTACCGAGGATTCGTCTGGCAATTTTGCCTGCATGGATCCTGTACAACACGAGAATGGAACTTGGACGGACATCCAGTTCTATGTTGATGGCGATATTGCAACGGGCGTACAGCTGGAGCCTGGAACTTATTCGGTTCCTTTCGTTCCTCTCGTTCAAATGGTCGATCCACCTTCCGCTTGCAACTTTCTCCTCTCGTATCTCAAGTACGACTCCGAACCTGGAACATTCGACGACAAGCCCAAGTTCGACGTCGTGGATCTCACCCAGCCGTCCTCTGGTTCGTGCTCACTCACCCCGGACGCTGAGAAATGCACCTGCTCGTCTCTTCAAGAGGATCCCAACTGCCCCAACTATTGTCTCGAGCTCGAGCGTTTTCACCGTTGCTCAGACTGCTCGCTTCAGCAATGTGCAGCAATCTGCACTAGCGTTGCAACATGCGCGGGAATTGAATACCACAACAATACAGAAGCCTGCAAGCTCATGCTTCGACCCTCATTTTCGATTACGCCTGACCTGACGGTTTTTGGCCAATCAAATGAGGAGTCGTATCCTAGCTTCTCCATTGGCCTTTCCTATGATGCACCTCCGCCGGTGGAGGAAAATTCTGCCGACGGGTCGGCTACATGTTACGGGCGGTCGAACAAAACTGCGCTCAATTCCCAAGCCGTCGAGCTTAAGTCGGCTGCGGGCAAAGGCGGTAAGTGTGCAGTTTCGAACCATACCAATCGTGTGCAGCAGTGCGGGCCGGCCGGCTTTGGAGGTGTCGGTCTTTGCGGAGCGGCGGAGTGCTCCACAATGTGCACGCAGAATCCCAATTGTACGGCGTATGATGTCGATATCGATGTGGACAAGGGGAGATGCTTTTTGGTCTTTAACGAAACCCCGTCGGATGTGGACGAGGACACCTCGGATACGTATCGTTGCTTCGGAATCAAACGAGATGTCGAAGCGAGGTCGAGCGACTGGTTCAACATCTTTCTGCACGTTGGCTTTCGTGACGTGGCAACCGAGCCCAACGGAACCGCTATCAACCTTCAAAATCTCACCAGTCTCATTCCCCCGGGCCCCGAAATTGAGACGTGCGGCACGGATGGATGCTCGATGAATTGTAACACAACAGATTGCTGCAAGACACTTCGTGACCATGCAACCTTTGATGAAAAGCGTTGTTGCACGGGTACCAGGTATTCGGAGAAAGGACGTACTTGCTGCACTTTTGACGATCATTACTATTACGAAACACTTCACCAGTGCTGTACACGAATTGGCGACGAGCCGATGACGTGTGTAACGGTCACTGATGAAGGGAACATCACCTCCTCTTCTGATTACGGACAACATTATTCGAGTGACGACGACTTCACCGAGGAGGAAATCTACACGTGATGAAACTGATTCAGGAGACGCTTCAAAATGTCCTGCTAAAGAACTTCAATTTCAATCTTTCTTTCCCACGTCGCGTTTCACTTTGTGCCATCTTTAACGGTGTTTCGGCAATTGAAAAGAGTCTTCTTGAAAAAGCAAGGTACGGGGCGTCTCCGCCTATGAACGATTTCTCTTTTCTCCCTGTCCGCGCCCGGCAAAATGTACGGACACGGGTCCTCTTCTCTCCGCTCGGCGCTGCTGTGCCTGCTCTTGCTGCAACTCGCACCGGTGACCGGCCGTCCGTTTGCCACGGTGGAAGCGGCCCGAAAACGCGATCGGCTACGACCACTTTTACCGTCGCTGCCATGGACGCCGCGGCGGCTCGCCACTGGCGGCCAACCAAGACGGGCGGCGCCCCAGCGTGAGCCCGCAACAGCCACTGCCGCCGGGGCCGTTTTCTCCAAACAACCGCGCGTGGCAGTGGACGCCGACTGTGGGAAGAGTCTAAATGTCGAGCAGATCCCACTTAACTCTGATCAGAGTCAAGGGGAAGAAAGAAGGAAGTAGGTCTCAGTTTCATTATGAACGTATTGAAAAAAGCTGGAGTCAAATCGATTAGGGTAAGGCTATGTACGCAAGGATCGCCAACGTCGATTCGGGTCTGCTCAAACGAGAAGCATTTGACTTGAGACTAAACTTCGGTTTCAACTTAGTCCGCCTCGAAGTGAAGACATGGTCGGCACTTCTTGCCGAGTCTCCGAGCCTCTGCTTGCCCACGCCACCTGCAGAGTTTGACTAACCTCCAAGTTAGCGTGAGAATAAAAATACGCTGCCCAGTAAATATGAGTTCATTGGAAACTCCCCATGGGTGCAAGGTTGACCTCATTGCTCTTGTGGCGCTGATGTCTGCTCACGTTATTTCCATTCTCCACGAGTACGCTAAAGGAGCATAGGTTTATTTGGTTCCTTTCCCAAGTGTGGATGTACTCACGATTCGTTTTATCATTCTTGTTGCTGCGTCTCGCAAAAGCGTAATTCAGGTTGCGAGGATCTTCGGAGATCCAGGTTCACTTGAAATGGGCTAATGCCCACTTTGGTCGCGATGCTTCGTTGTAGCATGTTGCTACACATTTTTGGTCTTGACAAGGGACAACGCAGACCGTTCCTGAAAATAAAGGTTCTCAATAGCATTCGTGTCACCGCCCCTTCTCCGCTCGCGCAAATTCCAGAGACCTCAGGCAGCTCGCTTGAGCCAAGTCGTTGCGTTATTCAGCGTTAAGCCGGGCGGCGCTGATTCTGTTCTGCCTAGGGGTCTTATTTTTGTCGGCAATCCCCTGGATTACCGCGAAGATGTTGACGATCTTTCAGAAGAGTATCCATTGAGAACGCGTACTCTTGGCGAGACAGTTTGTGCACAGCATTGGTCTGCCTGCCTTGCGACGCCTCGAGAGGCCTCTAGATGCCATGGAATACTATGTGCCATCCATGCCATGCCAACGTCGCGCCGCGCTGTGCCGCTCGCGCTCGCTCGTCAGTCCCGCGCGCGCGCTGGCCAGGCCCCAGCCGGCGAGCCGCCATGCGCGCGCGAGCTGTCTGCAGCCGGGAGTTGCGGCCCCGCGGCGACTTGACGAAAAGTTCATGACCGCCGCGAATTGCACATCTAGCATACGTGCACATGCCTAGGAAAAGATGAGCTCGCCCATAACGGCGAATCAAAGAAAAAAAGGTGTGTACTGTACTCGAACGGTGTGTACCTTTAAAGGTTGGGCGAACTTGAACTTGATCAGAAGGTCCCTCGCTCAAGTTCAGGTTCGTTGTCGCCAGACAGACCAGAATCACTGCTGCACGCATGCAAAGCCCGGGCAGCCCGGTTCGCAAGGGGCCGGCCAGCCTCGCCACGGGACGTGGCTGGCTTGAGGCTCCAACGCCTCCTGGCGCTGGTCTCAGCGCGGACCCTGGTCCCGGCACGAAACGGAAAGGGAGGCGTGCGAGCCTGAGTAAAGGTGGCTCCGGCGCAACCAATCACTCGCGCAGCGGCCCTCGCTTCAAAGTACTGTCGTATAATGTTCTCGCGCAGCGCAAGCTGAATGGTCCAAAGTACGGATATTGTGACGGCGGCGATATCAATTGGCATCAACGCAAGAAAAGACTACTCGATGAGGTTCTTGCGCACAAGCCAGACGTCCTTTGTCTGCAGGAAGTAGACAATTTTGATCTCTGGTGGCAGCCCAGGCTCGCTGAGGCCGGGTACGATGGGATCTACTGCCAGCGTGGCAGGCGCCACAAGGATGGCGTGGCAACTTTCTTCTCTCGCAGCAAGTTCCAGCTCTTTCGATCCGAGACAATCGACTTTAATGATGCCGGTCGTTTTTTAGGAGAGGCAAAGCCGAGTTCACGCCTTCAACAAGACAATGTCGGCGTCATTGTCGCTATTCAGCCCTGGGAAGACTCGGATCACCCTTCTGCTCTGCTGGTTTCAAACGTGCAGCTAGTCACTCCAACCGACCCTGACCTCGAAGCCGTCCAAAGAAAGCAGGTTCTCATGCTGCTGCGAACCGTCGAGCGCTTCAATGCTGACTTCCAGCTTCCTGTTCTCATGTGCGGCTCGTTCAACTTCTTGCAGCAGTCGGATTTGTACACGATTGTGACTCGTGGCAAATTTCCTTTTCAGCTGACACGACCTGGCACAATCGACGAGCGACCTGAAGCAAAGGTACTTGCGCACTCGCACGTTCGAGTTCGCTGGAAGGCCCCTTCCTCTGGCGATGCTGCAATTCAAGGTTATGTCATACGGAGACGTTGCGGCGGAAATACCTCTCGCGGTTTCGACGATCCCGCCTTTTTCCCGCTCTCAGCGGTCGAACACGACGGTCTCGTTTGGCGCGAGGCCAACGTGTCGGGGCTCAGTGCTGGGCTCACGTATGAGTTTGTTGTTGCTGCCGTCAGCGCTGTTGGCCAAGGTGACTTTAGCCAGCCAACGCCGCCGGTCACCACACGTGTCAACGCGCAATTGCCGCCCATCAACGACATTTTGAAACATCCTACCGTCCCAGCCGTCGATTTGCTCGACAAGCCTATCGAGACGCTCGATCAATGGGTCGACTCTTCTCTTTGGCTCTCCTCTGAGGATGACGATGAGACAAAGGATTGCAGAAATGGACCTTGTGGTACAAAGACTCTCGCGGCACGCGCGGCTGCGCGGGATGCCTTTGAGATCGACGTGTCTCTGACGCCCAAGTATGAGGATCGTGAGCTTAATATGGACATCAATCCAACGCGAAGTCAGATCGGGGGCACCAGACATGCAGGTCTCGTTCATACATTGGGTCTTCAGTCGGCCTACGGAACTCTCCAAGGAGACTATGAGCCGCCATTTACGCTCAACACGGAACAGTTTCGCGGGTGTGTCGACTACATCTTCTTTTCGGACGAGCAACTTATTCCGGAGCGCGTGCTCGAAATTAGCCTCAAGCCAGAGCTCGTGTCTCCAAAGGCAGATCCGCGCCGCCCACAAAAAGTTGGTGACATTCACGATCATGTGCCTGTACGCTGGCACCCGCAGCACATGCTTACAGGAATTGACTACGAGCGTGGCGAACTTAGCGAGTTTCCGAATCGCGCGTTCGCAGGTGAGTGGGAGCCCCGATTGCGTCCAAACGAAAACTTGACGCACTCGTGGTTTCCTAACGCGCGGCATCCGTCAGACCATATTTCCCTCCTCTGCGAATTCGCCTTTTGCACCGCTCAGCTTGCAACGCGCTGGAGCTAGCCTAGGTTATAAAATAGAGATGAAAAAGAGATTTGGATTTTTTTTTAATTGTGGCGTTGAGCTGCATGCAATAACAAAATGGCCTCGAATATACAATTAAGGTTGCGGCGGGGGCGACAAATTGGCCCTATATGCGTCACATGTTCTGCTTTTATGCTTTTGGAATCGCTGGCTTCCGGACAAGATTTCTGCATGGGTATAAACCAAAAGGGGGGAGAGATTTCCTTGTGTGACGTCAGTCTAAGAGTAAGTTTGCTTCACGCCGCTCACTACGGAGCAGGCTAGCGTACGAAGGCAGGGAGATGAGTGAGAGCTCCACACTTTCCTGGATGTGACGAGTAAGATTTCGCCCAACTCCACGATTTCAGAAATAAAAAATTCGATGTAAAGAGGGAGCGAGGTTGCTGAGCTGCGCAAGCCCATTTTCGTCCCTAGAGAGAACCCTAATCACTTCATCTTGTCAGCTTTTCTTCTTACCTAAAAGGCCGCCCTGCACTCACCGTCAGCGGGTGAGCCCATCGCACTGGACTCACAGTCAGGAGCTCAGCCGGGCCTTAGCTGACTTATCGCCTGAGGAAGGCCGCCTCAACGGCTATAGAGAGAAGCATGGGCATTCTTCTTCAATAAATTGTGGGTAGACTCGGAGTGGAGGAGTGCATGCGGCTTGCAGCTGCAAGCAACATAGCCTTCGAGAGGAAAGCGGGCGTGCTGCGCGCAAGGTGGTGGCGAGTCGTTAAAAGCTATGGCGCAGGTGACTCGCTTCGGAGTGCATTACGAGCCTCCCAAGCTCGTGGCGGAGGTGCACCGCGAGAACGGGGCACGAGACTTGGTTCGCTTTGAGTTCAAGGAAAGCTGGGCCATCTTTGAGCGAAGGAAACTTCGTAGCATCACGCAAGAGCTGCACGAGAGGCTCGAGGTGCATCAAGATGCACAAGTGACGGGCAAGGCACGTCGTGCACTTTCTGACGCTGTGCAGGCTTTGCTCGATCGACATCGTGCCAAACAAGCTCTTGAGCGCGGAGATGATCTGAATAAAGCTTCTACGTCGGTGCTTCAGCAGGCCAAGGCGGAAATGAATTCCACCTTTTCTCAGAATGTCTTACGTCCTGGAGACCCTGGCTATGTCTATAACCGTAAAGTTGACTTTTCTACAGAAAACGATGACGACCTGAGCGCAGCGTCTTGGGATGACGATGACATGGAAAGCCAGCAGCAGGCGGAGGAGGAGGACGAGAAGGAGGACGAGAGGGTGAGCAGGAATCAAGATTCCGACAAAGACGACGACGACGACGACGACGAACCAAGCAATGCGAGTGATGATGACTTTTGATAGGAACTTTTCCATACAAAGATAAAAAATTATTACACGTTAGCCCGGGCAGTTGGACAATTCTCGGGTCGCTCAAATGATTTCGTTAGCTGAAGACATTCATGGTGGCGCCGAGTCGCGGCCTTGCGTGCCTTGTGTCGATGCACGAGCCGAAAATACATCCAGCGCTGCATAATACGAAGCCTGTGTCCCAGGAAACTGCACGCTCAGTCCTGCGATTTGCGTGGCGAAACTTGCAGCATCGCGCATTGTCTCACCACGGAAAAGAGCGACAGCGAGAGCCCCGAGAAAACTATCGCCCGCGCCAACTGTATCCTTTGCCTCGCAGGACACCGCTGCGAGCGTAACAGTTTCTGAGACTTGACCAGACAGGACGTCGCGCTCAATGAGACAGACACCTCGCTCACCTAGTGTGAGAACCACGCTGCTCGTCCGAGGAAATATGCCCAAAAGAGCACTTGCAGCTTCTCTTCCCATGCCAGACAGCACACGAAAAGACTCCCAGCCAAGAAGTTGTGCAGCTTCGATTTCGTTCACGCAGAGAACATCACAAGCATGGCAGAGCTCCTGCAGACGCTCATCGTGCGGGTCCGTAGGGATGGGAGCCGCGTTGAGGATCTTGAGCGCTCCATCTGGCCGGTTTTTGCCCGCAAGTGTGAAAGCCGCGAGCGAGGCGTCCATGCTGGCTTCAAGCTGGCACATAACAATGCTCGCGTCTTGAAGAAGTGGCGCGGCGTTTTGAACGTCTGATGCGGAGATCATTGCATTGGCGCCAGGTGCAACTACAATCGCATTGGCACCATGAGGATCCACCATTACCGCAGCGAAGCCAGTTGGCAGTACGGGGTCCAAGGCAAGGTGCGAGCAGTCTATCCCGGCGGCCTCAAGAGCAGCGCGAGTGGCGCGCCCGCGAGCATCGTCGCCGATGCTGCTAACAAAAGAAACCTGTTGCGACCCCAAAAGCAAACTTGCCTGCACGGCTTGATTTGCGCCTTTGCCTCCAAAGTCTTCGCTCGTGCTGGTACTCAAAACGGTTTCACCTTTAATTGGCAGGCTCGGGACGTCTAGCTTGCAATCAACGACATTCTGTGCGTAATCGATCCACGAGGCGTTAGACCAGCCGATCAAGCGAACCCCAAAGCACCACCACCGCCACCACCACGACTCCCTCCTTCGATGGAGAAACTCACAATGCCCAGGACCACAATCGGAGGTTTCCCGGCAAGATTGGCGTCGCTTAGACCGCGTCTCGATCCACCACAGCCCTCGCGCGCTCGCCTTATCGCTGCTGCGACGCGTCTCCGCGTCTCCCGTTGGACCAGTGCTCGCATCTCGGCCGCCGCGTTCGTTCTCTTGCAGGCACTCAGTCAGTCTCGAGCCCACCAGCCAGAAAAGAGACCCCGCACAGGCGCGCTGCTCCCCCGCTTTTCCCCTTCGCGCGAGTCCCCGCGCTCTCTCGCTCTCCCCGACGCTCTTCCTCGCCCGCCAAGTTCTGGCTCATGCAATATGAATCATGATGATCGCCCTCGCCCTCTCCCGCGCTCCGAGTTTGCGCTGCGCAAAACTAAATTGCGTTGCGCAAACTAGACCGCGATGCACGCACAAGAAATCGCGTTGCGCAGAGGAAATCGCGTTGCGCGAATCCCTTGCGAACTCTCTCTCTCTCTCCCTCGTCTCGTATACCAAGTTCTCGTGCCGCTGGCTCATTCACTGATTCATTCATTCATTCCTTCATTCGCTCATTCCATCCAAGCCTTGCTCGCCCTCCGCGCTCCGGGTTTGCGTTGCGCAAAATTAAATTGCGTTGCGCACACGAGATCGCGTTGCGCAGAGGAAATCGCGTTGCGCAAGTCTCTTGCGATCTCTCCTTCGTCTCGTACCAAGTTCTCGTGCCGCTGGCTCGCGCCGCGCCGCGCCGCGCGGGCAGACGGCGGTCGCGGCGAGCCCTCGCGGCGCGCCCTCGCGGCGCGCGCGGTCCGGCGTGGCGCCGCGAGGCGTAGCGCAGAGCAGCGCAGCGCAGCGCAGCCCGGCGCAGAGCAGAGCAGACCGAGACGGAGCGCGCGGAGCCGAAGGGCAGAACGCCAACGCGGGAGACCAGGCTGGCGCGCGCGGACCCCGGGCGACGCGCCTGCCTGCGAGCGGGCCTCGCCTCTCCGACGCGCGGGCGCCGGGCGGCGCGGCCTCTCTCCTCGTCTCTCCCACGCTCTCTCCCCCTGTCTCTCTCTCGCGGCGCGCGGAGCGGCCCGAGATCGACGCCCAGGGGCGATGAGCGCGAACGAAGAGAAACCGAAGACTGCCGCGGACACGGCCGAGTCTGTCTCGCAAGAGCAGCAGCAGCAGCAGCAGCAGCAGCAGCAGCAGCAGCAGCAGGAGCAAGTCGAGGATGTCGAGACGCGCATGGGCCAGCTCTCCGTCGGCGTAGACCCGCCTGGCGCGCTGGAGACCCCGGAGCAACTGCAGCAACAGCAACAGGCTCAAGCGGATATAAGATCGGAGAGCTCCAGCCCTGTGATGCGACAGGTCAAGTGCGCCTGTGGCGTGTCTCTAGAAGTCCCTTCGGACATCTTTGTGTTCAAGTGCAGTGCCTGTGATCAACTGATGCAAATTCCCAAGCCTCTCTCGGACGCTGAAAGAAGCCTGCTTGCCCAGCGCGCGCTACAGAAATGGATCGCGCGCGAAGCCGTGAGCAAAGAACTCGACAGCTGGCTCGATGGGAAAGAAACCTTTGCTCCAGACTCGCAGGCCCTGGTGGCTCGTCTGTACCGTAAAATGACCGAGTTCCCGCTCTTCAAGGACAAGAGTAGTGGAATTGATGAGGCGCTCCTACAGCTTTTCAAGTTTCTACCGACCCTTGAAGACAAACTCAAGCGCATGGCAGAGTCTCGGGCGAGTATTCGGAAACGCTTTGTCAACTACATCGCTGGCCCTGTGTTCTATGCCACCTTTGGCGATGAGTATCTTTCGGTTGTCTTTGGGGACTCGCGAGGCGAAAAGAATGACGCCTTCAAGACGGAGATTATCCAGCTTCTTCAGGAAATCGAAAAACCCGATGGCGTCTCGACGCTGATGGAGGCTCTCGAATCCGCTCACAGCATCTCGGAGCTGCCCGGCAGCTTTCAGCGCATGGTGAACGCGCACGTCGAGTCCGCCGTTGCCAATTTGGAGCACTCGTTGGCTAAACCACGCTCGCGCTCGCGCCTCAAGAGTCTTTACCGCCTTGTCCCGCGACAGGCTTTGCTGAAACTCATGAAAATGAATGTCGGCGGCGCCGGGCTCGTGTCTTCAGCCATCAACCTCTTCATGGTGCGGCCCTTTGGTCATCGCAGTCTCATGCAGCGTATGGCCAGCACCTCGCTCGGGATCAACGAGTCGGAAGACCTGGCCGCTCTCGCGTCCTCAAAGCTGAGCGCAGAAGTGCGTGCCCGCTGCCTCGCGTACATTTCGCACTACGACGGAGAACATCTTATCGACATGTGGTTCGCCACCGACGAAGAAATTCTGAATTTCCTGTCTGATCCCGAGCTCACGAAACGCTGGGGGTGCCCGAGCGTGCCTACAGAGCAAATCGAAGCGCTGCGTGAGAGCTGCAAAGCTTACCAAGCGGCCGTAGCCAGCAAGGCAGCCCAAGACAAGCGAAACAACTTTCGGGCATCGAGCTCTGAGTTCTACAGCGGCATGGACGACGACGCCGAATCGCTTGCGTCGTCGTGCGCAGACGACCTCGACGACCTTGACGCCGCGAACGTTGACGACGAAATGGCACGCAATGAACTCGAACTCAATGAGGACGGGTCTGTGCGCGAGTCCACTTCGTCCTCGTCTCTGTCAAGCGCCGCCGCCGCAGCGGCGTCGGCGTCGGCGTCCTCGTCATCATCTCCGGCAAAGCGCGGGTCTCAACCCAAGACGCGACCCACCGGCTTTTTCCGAAAAAAGAGTCAGCGTCTCACCGAGGATGCCGACAAACACCCTCTCCAGTACATTCGCATGTTCTGCTACGAGGAAATGAACGTTCAAATTGGCGACATGGCCATCGAGCTTCTCGGCGACCCGGCACTGGAAAAATTCATTCGTATTGTGCTTCCCGTCGTGCAAAAGCACATGATCCAGAGCGTGACGAGCCGTGGAAGCGGTCTTATTCCACTCATGGAAGGCCTCTTTGACGCTTGGAAACGGGTGCTCAAGGTGCATAGCGATCGAGGAATTTTAACGAAAAACAGACGCAAGGCGTACGCAGATGTGGTTGTAAAGATTCACGAGCTCATCTTCACGCTTGTGCACAATCTTGTGCGCAGCGACAAGTCGAACACGTGGCATGAACTTGGGTACTGGCTCGTGGACTTTTACAATGCTTCGCGTCTGGATCTCGACATGGACTCGATGCTCAAGGCTCTTCCAAAGGGGCAACGGGAAGAGATCATGCAAGAGTCAGAGCTTCTTCGTGATCATCAATTGCAAAACGCAACGCGCCCACTCGGAAGCGCAAGCTTGCCACCCCCGGATGTGAGTGCCTCGCAGGTACTAGTGGACCGCTTCAGAGAGCGCATCGTGGATGGACTTTTCCAGGCGCAGACGGAGCGAAGCCAACTCTCCAAAGCGGCGGGAGGTCTTGGCGCCGATCACCTTTTGCCCAAGCGACTGCGCACCACCGACTCGATGGTTCACCGCTCCAAGGATCTACAGCTAACTCATTTGGAGGTAATTTACTCCTACGAGGACTTTTCGGGAATGGCTAAGCGAGGATACGAGTGTGTGCAAGTGGACTTTAATATTTCTGGAAAGAGCGACACCAAGTCAGCGCTTTGGGCCCGTCGCTCGCTTCCGCATCATTCTACGACGGCTGACGGGACCGAGCTTGCTTGGATGAAACCCATCACCGCCATTCGCATTGTCGAAGGCGCGAATCCCGAGACCGAGGCTGTCCTTCGGACGCAAGGGTTCTCCAAGGTTGCCAAGGCTCTCGACAAGCGCGAGGTCTATCTGTGGTACTCGCGCTCGACGCAGGACAAGCCGATTCGCAACTTGACGGCTATCCGTATGGACGATCCGAATGCGAAACTACGCCAACAAGCGCTCATTGCTTCAGAGTACATTTTGCTTGCGCCAATTATTCGCTCACAAAAGACAGGAGGATTCTTTTCCTCTGCATCGAAGGCCGCCATTGGAATTTATATTCAGCGGTGAGTGAGCTGGCTAGCTGGCACAGTAGCTGGTCTGGTTGACGAGGAAGCTATCCTTTCTCAACCTCCTTGCCATCCATACGAGAGACCGGCCCATGGTGGTTGATAGCGATTTTAGGCTATCTATCCCGACGTAAAGAAACATCTGAAAGAAAAAAATAAGAGCATTCACATGATTAGGAGGGGTGCTATACATTACCATACCATACCAGACTAGCCTTTGGGGGGTTCGGCTGCCTGCCTGCTTGCTTGCTTGCTTACTCGCGTGCTTGCTTGCTTGCTTGCTTGCAACGAGAGAGCAACTGCTAAATGTTGTTGGTCAGATTTGCAAGCGGCGCGTGACCCTGACTATCAATTGCACTTTCATAGCCAGCCTTCATCATGAACTGCCGTTGGAGAGCTACCTTTTCTTGCAAGTTGGAAACCTTTTCCATCCAGCGTTCGACCTCAAGTTTGCGTTCGTTCACACCTTGCTCAAGATGGATTTCCAGATCCTGCACTTGAGATTCAAGCCGCGCAATTTCCCTTTGCGCAGCAACAAGGTCGCGGCTTCCTGATGCTTCCGCGCTCTCTGCCCATTTCCGATTCTTTTCAGCACGAGACTTCCACTCGTCGATCTCTTGCTTGAGAATCTCACCATCTGATTTCGCCTTCTCAGCAGCCTTGGCAGCCTCGGCAGCCTCGGACCGAGCAGCTCGAATAGCCTCAGCAGCCTCCTGCTTGCTCTCTTTGAGGACTTGTGCAGCCTCCGCCTTGGCAGCCTCCACAGCTTGTGCGATCTTCGTTGCGATTTCCTCCTCGGTCCATCGTGGTGAAGAAGGCGACGGTGACGGCGACGATGCCGACGAAGAGATCTTTGTCCTTCCTGTCGGTGAGGAATAAGTCTGTGTGAACGAAGGTGACTGTGCGTTCTCGTTCCCGAGCGCACTCAGTCTCGAGGGCGACGACGACTCGTTCAGACGAGCCGCAGATAACTCCTTCAGCTCGCGAGCGAGCGAATCTTTTCCGGCCGTCTCGACTTCGAGCATATGCTCGAGATCAGCCAAGATTTCCAAAGTTGCGCTGCGCTCAAGGCTGTAGAACTCGCGGTCCTCCTCCTGTACGACGCAACGCATAAGAACACATCAGGGTAAGAAGATTGCGTCAGTTGTGCATGCACACAGATCGTCGACCAATTTTTTCCTGCCCCTCAAAGGCATTGGCTTGTCAAGATACTCAAATTGTGCAGGATGGCCGTGATTTGAAATGAAAACCTTGACGTGATATTCCCTTCCCCCCCCCCCCCCCCCCTAAAAAAAAGAATGGTCGCCTCCGAACTTACATAGACTTTGATGAGCTGCTCGTTATCCTTGCGCAGCATCTCCATTCGCGCAGCTGCAGCAGCGAGTGCACGGGCTCCAGGGCCTGCCTCCGCTGCGGCGTCGTCGTCACCGCCGCTGCCGCCGCCGCCGCCACCATCATGCCGCCTCGAAGACGAGGCTTCAGCCATGGCGAAAGCCTCCTGCCTCCAAAGACCGGTGTTTCCTGCGCGTAGATCCTCTCCCTGTCCGTCTTGGCCTCGCACGGCGTGAAGTGCAGCACGCTCCGTCGCGGCCTCGTGCCGCGCGCGCGCGCACAAACAAGGTTATTGTCCTTCTCCGCCCCGTCTAGCCGAGCAGTCTCCGCTACGGTTAGACGCCTTTGCTCAAGTTGCTCGGCCAGCCCTGAAACGGCGCGAGGTTTCACCGTTGGGGAAACGCAAAAGCGAAAAAGGGCGCAAGCGGGCCTGTTGCGGGAGGGACGGGCGGCAAAAGTAGCGGGTGGCTTTGCTCGCCAGCGAGGGCCGCGCAGAACCAGTCGGCAGCGGGCACGGTCGTGCGGCGCAGGCGGAGCAGCAAAGCCGTGGCCGGGGAGACTTGCGCGGCGCGCAAACGGAGAGCAAGGCCGAGGTCAAGGTCGAGGCCGAGGTCGTGGACACGCCCGCAAAAACTCGGGCAGGAAGATGAAGCGAAAGCTCTCCAAGGGCGCCGCGACGGAGCGCAGGAGGTCGCGACGCGTGGACCTCGAGGACATGGTCCGTCTGGACGGCGTCAAGGGCGAGCGCAAGGCGCGCGCTGCGGCCAAGAAGACCCGCGAGGAACTGGACCAAGCCAAGGCCGAGGCCGATGCCGAAGCCGAGGCGTATGCCAAGGCCGGCGAGGAAGACCTCGCGAGCTCCGAGGACTCTGAGAGCGAGGCCGAGGGCGAGGACTTGGAGGCCGACGAGTCCGAGGAGAAAGTAAAGGGCTCCCTGTCAAAGCGCGACCAGGAGGTCATGCGCGAGCGTAACGCAGAGCTCGACAGAGTGGCAAACATCGTTCCGTACCGCAACAAGCAGCGCGTGCTCATCTTTTGCAGCCGTGGCATCACCTCGCGCTTTCGGCACCTGATGGATGACATGCGAAGTCTGCTGCCACACCACCGGCGGGAAATCAAGCACGACACGAAGCGCAACTTGCACGAAATTAACGAAGTTTGCGAGCTCAAGGGCTGCAACAACTGCCTCTTCTTTGAGGCGCGCAAGCGAAAAGATCTTTACATGTGGCTGAGTAAGACACCCAACGGGCCCTCGGTCAAGTTTCATGTGCTTAATATTCATACCATGGACGAGTTGCGTTTGAGCGGCAACTGTCTCAAGGGAGCGCGCCCTTTGCTCTCTTTTGCAAATGAGTTTGATGTGGACCCGACGCTGCAACTCATCAAGGAGCTCTTTACGCAGATCTTTGGCACCCCCCGTGGTCATCCGAAGAGCAAACCGTTTGTCGACCATGTGATGAACTTTAGCCTTTTGGACGGCAAGATCTGGTTCCGCCACTTTCAGATTGTTGACACGACCCAGGACGCCAAAGAAATTCGCCGTGCGCTCAAGCGTGGCGAGGAGACTGTCAAGCTTGTGGAGATTGGACCCCGTTTCGTGTTGGATCTCATCAAGGTTTTTGACGGAAGTTTCGGCGGCCGCACGCTTGTGGAGAACCCGGCGTACGTGACGCCCTCGGCTGAGCGCAGTGAGATCATGAAGGGCCGCGGATCAAAGTACGCGGCGCGTGTCCAGGACAAGGTCGATCGCGCGGCCCGTTCCGAGGTCAACGTGCTTCCCCACGACCCCGTCCGCGAAGTCTTCCGTTCATGATTGTGATCTCGCCGAGTCGTCGTGCGAGCTGACAAGAGATTTGCTTTTGTTCGCAAAGCGACCTTTCTCGCCCGGCGCCACTTCCTTTATCTTCCCTTCCCGCAACACATCCCTCTTTCTTTTACAGTCATAGCCGTGGCTCGACCAGGTCGACTTTGCCCGGCTGACTTGATGAGAGGACCGATTCGATCGGCGTCGATCGGACAGCAGTGTAAAACTTGGTATACCACTACCGTAAGCAATCAGAGATATCACGATAAAACCTTTTGGATTTTAACAAGAACAGCCTCGTTGAACATTCCTGATCTGGGCAACTTTCGAAAACCTGGGTCAGGCACTGTGGTTATTTGGTTTTAGGCCTAGTCTTTCTTCTGATTCAATTGATCAGGGCTTCTTGTACGCATTGTCTGGCCGGGCAGGAAAGGTACTGCAACCGGAACAAAAACGATTCGACCCTGCATGTAACAAAAGGGTTCCGCGTCACACTTGAGGGCTTGCCTGGAGTGTGGGTGTGATATTAGGTCGGGCCAGATAATGCTTGACAGCATGTACCACGATTATCGGCTGGTTGTGTGCACAGATAAGTCGAGCGCATGATGACCTACCCGCACAAAGTCAGGATTACGTTAAAAACGGGAGAGAATACATAAGTTCGTTCGCATCTTTGGATGGGGTCATCCTTGTAAACACATCGTATATGAAAGGAAAACAGAGAAAAAGTAACAAGGAGATGCCAGCTGAAATCCCACCATTGTCTTTCTTCTTTTGTCGGATTGATCAAAACAATTACAACAACAGCCCCTCCTTCGCTGGCCTTCAGGGAATTTTTCGCAGGGTCACACAGCAAGCTCTTTTGGTTTTGGTATTTCTAACGAACTAGCAAGTGGAGAAGAAGAAAAAAAAAAGGAAAAAAGGAAAAAAAGCGGCCAAGCCGGCTTCAGCTCCTTAGTAAACGCACAGACGCACGCACGCACGGAAAGTTGAGCATAACAAGCCATTGACGCGGCATAAAGCGCCATCGGATGCATTGCAGACGTGACGTGACGTGAGCGTTGCGTGAGTGTGTGCGAAAAAGGGTAAGATGAAGGACGTCGAAGGGTAGAAGGACTACCAGTGCGTGTGAATGTTTGTGTGCCGGCGCGGGGAAGCGCCCTCCTCTCTCCCGCACTGAAACCTAAGCGCTCTCCGCTCCGCTAATTCTCTTCGCAAGCACGCAAGCGCGCAAGGAAGTGTACAAGATTTGGGGTGAGCACCGAGGAGGAAAGAGACGGTAAAGAAGAGCGCAGACGCGCACCTCTCAGGTGTAGAGTGGTAGGGAATCAATAGGAACAAAAAAGAGCTAGCTCATTGAAGCGTCCTAATGCTCCTGGAGCTCGGGCTTCATGCCAGGCTCCTTGGTCCAGGAGAGCTTGTGGCCGTGGCCGTGGTCATCATGGCCATGGTCATCATGGCCGTGGTCACCATGGCCGCCCTCGAACGGGTTCTGAAGGCCCAGCAGGTAGACACCATCCTGTTTTGCCCTGTAGAAAATCCACAGCCACGTCATGCATCCGAGGGCCTCGCCAAGAAGCTGGTGGTTCTTCTCCACATGAGGGACCTTGAAATGGTTGTACTCGGGGCCCGCGCTCGTGCCGGCGTTCCGCACCTGGCCCTGCTGCTGCTGCTGCATACGCCACGTCGGCGCCGCGCGGCGGCCAGCCGCCCTGCGTGCGATCGCGCCCAGCATCTTCTTTTATTTCCCCTCCGCCGGGCCGAGTGGACCCGCGCTGCCGCTGTCTCGAGCTTCGCCGACGCGGAGCCTGCCTGCCTGCCTGCCTGCCTGCCTCGCTGCTGCCCTGCCCGCGCGCAAGGCTTGCCTCGTACGTCTCCTCCCTCTGGATGGCCTTCTGCCAGTCTCCACGGCCGGCCGTCTGCGCTGCAGGCCAGGCCGCCTTAACTTCTCCGGCATTTCTCCACTTTTCTTTCCCCAACTTTCACTTGCCGCGGTCTCCATATCCACCTTATCACTCCACTATCCTAGTCCATCGCGCCTTCGCAGGCACCTTACTGTTCTAACGCAACATTTGTGGACTGTAAGGCGGCGCATTTGTGCTGTTTGAGAGTTCTGCGAGGGTTCCGGGAGAGGTCCGCGAGGGAACTCAACTCGGTTATCCAGACCCAAACGACAAGTCCGCCCGACCTGCTCCGCCCGCCCGCCCGCCCGCCCGCCCGCCCGTGCGGAGAGGGGAGTCTGGTTTGCCTGCCTACGTTGAGCGCGCGAGCGGATCGACTGCGCTCTGCGTGCGCAGCGGAGGCGAGAGAGGTCTGCTGAGGAGCTTTCGCCAGAGAGCGCGGACAGCTTTTCTGTCATCTTTGGTTTCTCCAATTTCCTGGAGAGATATCCGCGCGCGCGCCGCGCGTACCACTAAAGCGCGATCGAGCCCCGCTCGCAGTCGTGTGAACGTCCGCTTAACGCCTCGGGCTGCGCTGCCTGGCCGAGGTAAACGAGATAAGAGCTTTCGATTGCGTTGAGAAAGAGCGAAGTCGCAAAGGCCCCCGACGATGAGCTTCCTGCACAAGCTCCACAACGTGGCGCATGCCGTCGGGGAATACGTCACTCCCGTACTGAACGAGTCTGCTTTCGAAGAGCGTGGAGTCTTAACGCCCGAGGAATTTGTACGTGCCGGAGATCAGCTTGTGCGTATGTGCCCGACGTGGCAGTGGGCTTCGGGCGATCCGAGCAAGAAGCGTGGCTTCCTTCCGGATGACAAACAGTTCCTCATTACGCGAGGTGTGGCCTGTGAGCACCGCGTGCGCGATCTCGAGGCGACGTACAGCGCAGAGCTCGAGGTCGAGGGTGTCGAGGGCGAGGACGAGTCATGGCTCGCCACGCACAACAACTCCGCTGCCGACAATGGATCTGCGAGGAAGAAGGAGCAGCAGCCGCTCGATTTGCGCTCAGTCGAGGCCGCGTTGCCCAAGGAGAATGAGCCCACGCCTTCTCCTGCGCCAGCGCCCGCGCCCGCGCCTGCGTCGAAGGCTTCTACGGAGGCCGCGAGCAGCAAGCCTGAACCCACAGAGAACGAAGACGGCTTTATCGATCTGGATGATTTTGTTGAGGAAGGTCTCGACTCCACGAACGCGGGTTCGACTGAGAATTCCAACGCCAAGGAGCAAGGCAAGGCGCAGAATGGGGACTCTTTGGTGGAGGGGTCGGGAGAAGCAGACGATGGACTCGTGAAGATGCGCACATATGACTTGAGCATCACGTACGACAAGTACTACCAGACGCCGCGCGTGTGGCTGCACGGCTACGACGAGCAGCAACAGCCTCTGTCTGGCGAGGCTGTGCTGGAGGACATCATGCAAGACTATGCGAACAAGACAGTAACGATTGAACCGCACCCTCAACTAGCTGGCGGCGTCCGGTACGCGTCGATTCACCCCTGCAAACATGCGGACGTGATGAAAAAGATCGTCGCTCAGCTTAACGAGGGCGGCAAGAAAGCTGATCCAAGTCAGTACCTCTTCATCTTTCTCAAGTTCATCCAGTCGGTCATTCCGACAATCAACTACGACAACACCATTGAAGTCGCTGCGCAAATGTAAGTAGGAATTAGGAGCCGGAGACGCCTCTGTTGGCACGGTCAGTGTGTATGACGAACGAAGCAAACCGGTAGTCGCGGGCGAAGAGACCAATAAAATAAAAAGTTAAAAAATGATCATTTTTTTGCCCCTGGGTCTCTGGCATGTTTTTTTTCTTCCGTCATTGTCGAAGGAAACATGTGTCTGTGTCGTAAGTCGTCGCTTCCTTTTCCCTTCATGTGGAGAATGATCACATCACCATGGCCGTGACCGAGGCAATAAGAAAAATACAAAATCAGAAAACGACGAGGTAAATCTTGCAACGTGCGAACATTCGTCCGCCATACAACTCTCTTTCTCATTTCCGGTAAGGTAAACAAAGGACAACAACAACAACAACAACAAGCAACCTTGCGAGTGCAGTACATGCACATCAAGACAATGTGGTATAGGAGAAAAGAAAGATGCCGGTGGTAAAAGTAAAAGTGGTAGTAGGAGGAGTAGGTAATGAAGAAAAGAAAATAGCCGGATGTACAAGATTCTAGAGCCAGATGTGCACCCAAAAACTACAAGGCCGGCGCAGGCGTAGGCCCCGAACCGTGCGTCTCCTTGCCTTCTTCGTTGTCACTGCCAGTGTCGCCGTCCTCAGACGTCTTGGACGCGCCAGGTCCGCGGACCTCCTTCAAGAAGTCGCGGTACGTGGAGGTGGGCTCAAAGGGGCGCGGTCCAATAAGACGCTCGATGTCGTGCTGGTTGATGGTCTCCTTCTCAAGGAGATACTCAGCAACTTGCCCAAGCTGCGTCTTCTTGGAGATGAGAAGATCCTTGGTACGCGCGTAGGCCTCAGTCACAAGCTTGTTGACCTCTTCGTCAATAATCTTTGCCGTAGCCTCACTGTACTTCTTCTGAGGCACCATTTGGTTTTCATCCTCCGGGTACGAGATCGTACCAATACGCTGCGACATGCCGAAACGCGTGACCATGTTGGTCGCGATCTGCGTGACCTTGTTCAAATCGTCCGCGGCACCGGTAGTGATGCTGCGCTCACCAAAGGTGATTTCCTCGGCAACACGACCGCCTAATGCCATGGCCATCCGATCGAGCAGCTGATCCTGCGAGTGCAGCGCAAGCTCGCGCGGAAGGTACTGCGCAAAGCCGAGCGCACCGCTGGCGCGGGGGATGATGGTCACCTTGAGGAGCGGGTCGCAGTCCTTGAGGAACCAGCCGACAAGAGCATGGCCAGCTTCGTGGTAGGCGACCGTGCGGAGCTCCTCGCGGGTCATGACAGAGTTGCGCTTCTCGAGACCGCCAATGACGCGATCCACGGCGCCCTCAAAGCACTCCATATCGACAGCGTCCTTGTTCTTGCGGGCGGCGAGGATGGCGGCTTCGTTGGCAATGTTTGCGATTTGCGCACCGGAAAATCCAGGCGTCAGCGCAGCAAGACGCTGCGCGACCTCGTCAATGTCACCGGCCACATTCACCTTGCCAAGATGGATCTTAAAGATCGACTTGCGTCCCTCGATATCCGGAAGATCGACGTTGATAGTCCGATCGAAGCGACCGGGACGGAGGATTGCCGGGTCGAGAATGTCAACACGGTTGGTGCCGGCCAAGACGACAACACCCTCCTTGGAGGTGAAGCCATCCATCTCAACGAGCAGCTGATTCAGGGTGTTCTCACGCTCGTCGTTGCCGCCACTGAAGCCACCCTTTCCGCGGGCGCGCGCGACGGCATCAATTTCATCGATAAAGACAATGCACGGGGCATTCTTGCGCGCCTGGCCAAAGAGATCGCGCACGCGCGATGGACCAACACCGACGAACATCTCGATAAAGTCACTGCCAGAAATGGAAAAGAATGGCACGCTGGCCTCGCCGGCAGTAGCCTTGGCCAAGAGCGTCTTACCCGTACCGGGTGGGCCTGCCAACAAGGCACCCTTGGGAATTTTGGCGCCAAGCTTGGTAAAGCGCTTGGGGTCCTTGAGGAACTCGACAAACTCCATGATTTCCACCTTGGCCTCGTCACAGCCAGCCACGTCCTTGAACGTGACACCGACGTTCTTGTCCTTGCCAAGCATCTGCGCGGGGGACTTGCCCACTTTGAAAATGTTGGACATGCCGCCACCGCCGCCGACGCCACCGCCGCCCATGCTGCGCATCATAAAGAGCCAGGCTGCGATAATGAGAAAGGTGGGTGCAAGCTTGGAGAGCTCCGACAGCCAGTTGGTCTCGTTCACATACTGCACGGGAACAAAGTTGGTCGATCGAATGCCCAGCTCGCGTTGCGCCATCTCGAGCTTGCGCTCGAAGCTGTCGATGCTACCAATCGTAAAGTAGTATTGCGAGTTGGCGTTGTTGAGATTGTGCAGGCGGTTAGGGTATCCCGCGGCGCCTCCAGTGGATCCGTTGCGCGCGTTGCCTTCACTCTCGTTCGAGTTGGCATACTTGTCTTCATCCGGAACGAACTGGCCCGACGATCCGGACATGGACGAGGAGCCAACGGAACGAAAGTTCATGCTGTTGTCGGCCTCGGAACTGCTGAGCCCGCTGTTGTTGCTGCTACCGTTGCCGCCACCGATCCCAATAATGTCATTGGCTGCCGAGCGGCCGCGCACATAGACCTTGGCCACTTGCTTGTTGACCACGACGATGCGTTCGACCTCGCCGGCGGCAAGCAGGTGGGTCTTGAACTCTTGCCAGTTGATCTCCCTGCCAATGCTCTGCTCCGAGTTGCTGCTCATAAGGCTGTAGATGAGAAAGAGAGCCAAAGCCCCGGTGAGCATCTGGTTGGCGCCCATGTTGGGTCCCTCGTCTTCGGGTCCGCCATTGCCGCCGGCGCCGTGTCGCTTCCGGTTGTTGTCGGAATCATGTTCCTTTTTGGAGTTGAAGGAGGACGCAGACCCGGCCCCAGGTCCAGCTCCGTTCGATTCCGCGCTTCCCTCGGCTCCGGTCTTGGCATCCTTCTTCTCGGCTCCGGCCTGGGCATCTGTTCCGCTCTGGCCGCTCTCGCTGTTTTTGGCATCGCCCTTGTTGGAGTTTCCCTGACCATCGTCGCTGTCCGGGAAAAACTTGCCGAATCCACGCGGTACCTTGCCGGACGAGAAGGCGGCCTGGAAGAGCTCGACGAGGTCGCGCGCCTTGGGCGACCCGAGCGCCGCGAGGGTCCGCGAGCCGCCCAGAAGCGCGCCAGGGGCCCGCGCCGCCAGCGTCCACCCTTGAGCGTCGAGTCCGCCGCGGCTCGGGCCGTTCCCGGCCAGGCCTCCCTGGCGTCCGAGCGCGCGCCTCGAGGCCGCGCCCAGGGCGTGGCGCCCTCCGCCGCGCGTCGTCAGCCTCAGCATCTTGATCCTCGGCAGCAACTCGCGCACTCGCTCCTTGTTCCCCGTAGTAGTCTCCCCGTCAAATAACCTGCCGGACGCCTCGCGCCTTCACTCTCTCGCGCGGTACCGCTCGACGGGCGGACGGAAGGCCGAACGTGCGTGCGCGCGGACGTTCGCGCAGGCGCCCCGCGGGTGCCTGCCTGCCTCGTGCGCGTCCTCGCGCCGCTGCTCCTCGCGTCCGCGCGGAGAAGGCGCTGCCCGTCGCGCGCGCTGATCCGGATTTCCCGCCTGCTTTTTTCAAAAATCAGATCCCGGGAAGGCCTCGCCGCCGCTCGCTCCGGCCTGCCTGACGGCCGGCCTGCCTGCCCGCGTGCGCCTCGCTCGCGCGCGCCCACGCCCTCGCGCTCGCGCTCGCCCGCCCCGCCGCCTCGCGTCCCCGCTCGCCCGCGCGCGCTCGCCTCCGCGGCTCGTCAGTCTCGGATTTGGATTGGGCCTCCTTTGCGCGTAGTAGCATCGTGCAGCAGCGGCGCAAGCAGCAGGAGAAATTACTAGTGTAGCTAGCTAGTAGAGCAGTTTATACTGTTAGATAGAAAGCGCGGCGCCTAGCTGGCGCCTAGGGGGGGCTATGCGCCGCGCTTGCGCGCCTCATCTTCCGCGAGCTTTCGGCCGACTGCTCAGGATGGGTAGAACAGAGATTAGTGGGGACTAGTGCGAACTAGTTATGCAAAACCGGGGTGCGCAGCGGCGCCGCGCGAGGAGCCTCAAGAAGGAAGGAGGTCACGTTTTTATAAGGGGGGGGGGGGGGGGGGGTTCTTGGCGTGTGAAGGATGGATGATCACGCGCCGCGGCGAAGGCAAGTGGCTGGACCCGCACTTGAGCAACCTTGGACCTACCATTTGAGCCTGGAGAAGTGAAAGTCGATCGTTTCCATCCATGAGGAGATGTGATAAATGGATGTAGCTTCATTTGTTCCGAACAAAAGGGCGCATCTTTGACTCTCTCGCGCTTGATCCATCGAAAGAGGATGCACATTCGTTCTTGGACCCAATTGGAATCAAGACAGTCTTGCATGCATGCATGCATGCATTCTCAAAATTGATCCAGGCCTGGAGAATGTCTGTCTACTGTCTACTCTCTCATGACCGATCCATTTTCTCTAGGAGTATAGAGCAGTTCAGTATCGAGCGCTGCGTCCAATCCTCTGATATGGACCCCCCCTCTCCCTTCTCCATCTCTATCCCTTTCTCTCCCGACCTCCCAACTGGCGCTCCACCTTTTCCGACAATCGTTCACATCACAAGAAAAAAAAGTACAACCTAGCCTACGGTAGCATGAATCCATTCCTAGAAGCTGCCCTTCTAACAGTATACAACCATATCTTTGGCCACCCCTACCCCTGGCTGCACAGTGTGGTGAGTGGTATTCGTTGTTGTTTCTGGTTCAAAAAGAGGTCTTGTCGCCTTACCTAGTGCCTCAGTGCGTCTTCCTCGCTAGCCTGTTTCTTGTGCCCCTCCCACGCAGCAAGTACATTTCTCCAGAGGCAATTTCCCCGTGCTCTTGCTTCTTGCTTCTTGCTTCTGCAGGCCTTCTTAGTAGCTGCTCTTGCTGTTTCGTTGCTGCTCTTGTTTGGACGCCTGCTCCAGGCAGACATTGACATTCGTTTCAGTCAGCAGTCGACTGACTGGTAGCAAGCTTAATAATGTCAACTTTCCTCGCATGGTGCTCGCAGTCGCCCTTGAGGCCTACTGCTCCAACCTAATGCCAGTATATACCGTTACGCTATCACTGATAGCTTGCCTGCGCACTCTTTGGCCACCGACGGAACGGAAAAGGGACGGAGACATACATGGAGTGCCAGGTGTGGTGCCCACAGTGGATTGCGCTTCCTCACGGGCAAAGTTCCGGAGAAGGAGTCGTTTGGAAAGCTAGCAGCTTACCTCAGCAAAGCTAGCCCCCAGCTGTAGAGGGCCACCGTGCCCACTGTGGGACGTGGACTTGCCTCGCTCGTCATATGTATGCAGCCTTTTTGTTTTCGCATGGACACCCATTGGCTGTGGGAGGCGGGGAAGGTGCCTGCCTGCCTGACAGTCACACTCTCCGAGGAACAAGCCACCACACTCTGTGTGTCAAGTCCGTATACGCGCTTCTGAATGGCCGGGTGGCCGGTAAGAATGGATGGCCGCGCTACCCCTAGATAGATCGAGTTCGATCTGCGCAGCGCCGACCAGCCCGGCCAGCCTCCGCGTGCCCGCCCGGGTTTGTCCATTCGCTGCGGCGCGCAGCACATTTCCTTTTCGCGCTCTCCCTCTCTTCCTCGCTCCCCCTCTCTCGCTCCCTCTCCACCAGCTAGCCTCCTCAGCCTGTAGTAGCAGCCTGCAAGCAAGAAAACAAGCGAAGCGTCCCAGGTTCTACAGACGTAGGTTGGCCGGAGAAGCTACACCTTCAATCACAGGCTTCGCCAGGTTCCTTCACCGTGCTGCTCTACCCCCTCACTAGTCACCGCAGCGAAGCCAACCATTGCACCACAGCTGTGTCACACTGTGGAACCTGAGGGCCTGGCCAATCCATCGAGTCCATGCGCGCCGGCCTGCGCTCGAGCTTCCGCGCCGCCTCCTCGCGCCCGCCAGCCTGGGCCCCCCTCTCCCCCTGCGTCCCGCGCCTGTCCATGCGGCGCTGGTCCGCGCGGCGCGCAGGCCCTCGCCGCGTCCAGCCCGGAGGCCGCCCTGCTTTTTCCCCCTTCCCTCCCTTCCCTCCGCACCCGATCCTTTCATTCCTCCTCCTTCTCTCCCGTACGGCGCGCCTGCCTCCCGAGGAGCCAGGCCGCGCCTGCTTAAACTCGTAGCAGCCGGCGCGCGCAGCCCACGCCGCGGCGCTGCGCCGGCGAGCAAACTCGCAACGAAGCCGCGGCGGCACCCGAAGAACTCGACGCGCGCGACCGCCCCGCGCCCAGCGCAGCGCAGCGGCACCGGCGGCGGAGGGCGGCGACGGCGAGGAGCGCGCGGCCGGCCTCTGCAGGCAGGCGCGCAGGCGCGCAGGCAGGCAGGCAGGCAGGCCCGCGGCAGCGGCAGCGAGCGGCCTCGGCCGGTCCGAGCGAGCGCCGTCACGCAGGCACGCGACCGGTAGGAGACCGCTAGGGGTCCCTACGGCCGCGACCCTGCGCTCGAGGCACACGGCGCGAGCTTGCGCTTGCTTTACACAGTGGAGGAGCGCGGCGCCCGCGTCTGCAGGGCCGCGCGAGGGAGCGCAGCAGCGGAGGCAAGATGGCGCACAACAGGTGGAAGGACCTGGAGGGCACGGCGACCAAGACCGGCCTCACGGCATGCGACACGGAGCCCGTGCATCTGGTGCCCCTGATTCAGGAGGGCATGGGCGCCGTCGTTGTGGTCCACGTGAGCGGCGAGGACAAGGACAAGGCCATCGTCAAGCAGGTCTCGTCCAACATTGAAGAGTGGACCAAGCTTGGCCCGGATGGGATGGTCAACCGCCCCATGCAAGATGTCCTTCCCGAGGGCATCTGCGAGCTCGTGCAGGAGGCCGTCAACTTTGACCTGCTCCCCATTGAGTGCAGCACCAACCTGCCCGCACGCTTCAAAGAGCAGGTGCTGGGCCAGGACATGTGCGACTGGTGGAAGGACATTTACACCATGGACGAGGCCCAACGCTTCCTCAAGTCCAACTCTACCGTGCCTCCACTCGCCGCAAGAGACATGACGCGTCGCCTCGCAATTGGTGACAAACCTCACGTCCACGTCTCGGCAGCAGCTTCGCGCCGGCCCGCAGAGGGAAATCAAGCAAAGAATATGCCCGGGGAGGACTTCCGCCCCGTCTGGTCCGTCATCATCACGCTTGAGGAGTCTGATGCCGATACCGATACCTTCTCGAATGACTACGCTGCCGTGGAGAAGCTCGATCGGCAAAATTGGCAGCTTGAGCTCGCCCGCGACGAACAAGAGCTTGCCACCCTTCTCACCGAGTATGTGGCCGATTTCTGCAAGTTTGACCGCGTCATGTACGTCAACTTTCTTCCCGGCGGTCACTGCGAGGTTGTTGCGGAAAAGACAACACCGGGAACCCCGACATTTATGAACTTTCGTTTCCCTGCCACCGACATTCCCATGCAGGCTCGTGCTTTGCTCAAACGAAACCGCGTGCGCCACATCATGGACACCGGCTCTCCTGGCGCTGAGCTTGTTCCATGCCATGTTGACGGCAAGCTCACCGATCTCAGCAACTGCCATCTGCGTCAGTGCGGACCCATCCATCGACAATATCTCAACAACATGAAGGTTTTCTCGAGCTGCACGGCTGGTGTCATGGTCGACGACATGCTCGTCGGTATGCTTTCCTGCCACCACAAGGCCAAGCCCCTGACCATGGGGCCTGCCAAGCGCATGCTGCTTCGTCAGCTCTGCAAGTCAGCCAGTTCCGTGCTGCAGGCCATCCGTGCTCGCCGTGGCCGGCGCCTTGCGGCCAAGATCCAGCGCGTACTCCTCCCTCGCTTCGAGTCCGTCACTCAGGCCGTCGAGTGTCTCTCCGAGTCCGAGGGCATTCTTCGCGACACGGCCGAGGCCGATGCGCTCGTAATCGTCAGCTACGACTTGGACGCAGAGGAGAATGTGCGCACCGTGCGGCAGGCGCTCACCTTTGGAGCGAGCGTCGATAGCGACGCCATCATCGCCGCCACACATGAGCTCTCCGATGCCCAGGACAAGGAACTCATCCCGAACACGCCCTGCCTGCGCACAGAGTGCCCGAACGCCTACGAGGCCCACAAAGCGGCCTTCGAGCGCGATCGCGCCTCTGGTCTCGCCGTCATCCGTCTCGTGCTGTGTGACATTGTTCTTGTGCGTCTGGGCGTCAAGCAGAACGTTCGCTGGGCAGGCAAGAAGGCCACTACGGGCGCAGACCTCACCACGAACTCTCGGCTTGGGCCACGCGGCTCCTTTCAGGCCTTTGACGAGCGCCTCGAAGGCGTTGCCTTCGACTGGAGCGACGTCCAGCTCGACGCGCTCAGCTCCTTCCGTGCTCACGCCCACGTGTCCTTCTGCGATGTTCTCGCCGCTGACGAACGTAGGCGCACGACCAAGCTCACCAAGCGCTTCCTTGCCAGCGTCAGCCACGAGCTGCGTACACCTTTCAACGGTATCGTCGGTCTTCTCTCTGCCCTGCAAGAGGAGAGCATGCCTGATAGCGCCAAGGATCTTGTTGGCACCGCCGGCCGCTCTGCGGACGCCATGCTTGGCATTCTCGACGACCTGCTCACCGCTGCCAAGCTTGACGAGCACAAGGTGGAGCTCATGTCCACCCCGGTCGACATTCCGCTGCTGGTCAACTCTGTCTACCTTCTCTTCGAGCGCGCCGTGTCGAAGGCGGATCTATCCCTCGTAGAAAAGGTATCCGACCATGCCAATCTAGTCAACAAGAACATGCTTGGTGATACCGGACGCATTCGCCAGATTCTTCTCAACCTTCTCGGAAACGCGCTCAAGTTCTCCTCACAGGGCGATGGCAAAGCCTCCAAGATCAAGGTCGAGGCTAGTATCTACAAAGACCCCGCTGCCCTTCACGAAGGCATCATGCGCGTCGTGGAGCAGTATGATGGTCTCAGCCAACCTCTGGAGAACCTCGAGCTGTCGCTGCCAGTGGATACTGAGACGAAGAGCGTCGACGAGTCGAAGGCTTCGCAGAGTAGCACCAAGGAGGCTACGAACGCCGGCACTACTGCCGGTTCGGGCAGCGAAGATGAAAAGTCTGTTTCCCTCGATCCTAGCGAAGCCGTATACGCGCTCTTCACTGTCACCGACGAAGGTATCGGCATTGAGGAGGCTGCGATGCGCTCCAAGCTCTTCCAGAAGTTTGCCCAGCTCCACTCTTCCGGTATCCGCAAGAAGTACCAAGGCACGGGTCTTGGGCTTTCCATCTGCGCAGACCTTGCTGAGCTCATGGGCGGCAATATCTGGTGCGCATCTACTCCCGGCAAGGGTTCGGCGTTCCAGTTCTTCGTCCCGCTCCAAATCGTCGAAAAGGAAGAGGACGAGCTTGATGAGGCTTCCTCTCCCGAGGAGGAGGAGACCTCGACCTTTCGCATGCTTGCCAGCCGCTGTGGTGCTCTCGGCTCGTGCTCCGCGTCCGCCGACAGCCCTCGCTCGCTGTCGAGCCTGGTCACGGAAGAGGACGAGGACCTCGACGCTTTCGTCCGCGAAGTTGCTGCTTCGCAGCGGGCCGTCATCATCGCCGCCGATGACAATGACGTGAATAGGCTCGTCATCAACCGCACGCTCAAGAGCGCCTTTCCTCAGTTCCCCAACAAGGTGGTGGATGGTGGCGTACCTCTCGTCACCCTTGCCAAGAAGCTCACGCTGGCCTCGTGCCCGATCTTCGCCGTTGTCGTCGACTTCCACATGCCGGACCAGGATGGCCTTAGCGCCTCGACTGAGATCCTCAAAGCGGACCCAACCATCGGCATCTGGCTGTACACGGCTGACACATCGCCGGATCTTCAGAAGCAGATCGAAGGTATTGGACTCGAGGGCGTCATCATTAAGCCGAGCAACCTCAAGACATTCAAGACTCTGCTTTCTGCGCCTCGCAAGAACCTAGACATGGATGGCGCCACCGCCGCTGCCTCTCCTCCCGAGAGTCCTGCCATTCCAACCAAGTAAAGGCAAGCCAGAGACAGCTCTCGAAAACCTCGTAATCTAAGCTAGAGAGAAAAGAATCAGGGATATGCTCAGAGCAAGCAGCAAGCAGCAAGCCAAGCCAAAAGACAAAAGTGCCTTGCACGCCCCAGCTCAAAGAATAAATAAACAAAGAATCCATCCTCTTACCTTTATTTTCAATTCCTATTATACCCTCGCGCTGTGGTTGGCAAACCTGACGATACCTTCGATCCTCTCTCCCCACTCTTTTTCTTTCTCTTGCGCACGCGCGATTATTAGCTGGCGTCTGCTTCTGTGCGAATCACGAAGACCGTCCGCAAGATTTTGCAGACAGGCATTGCAAATAATCGGCTCTCAAGTGGGGAGAGTTGCAAATTTCATGGCCTTTTTTGGAAACAAGTGAGTCACTTGGTCGACGAGAAAAACGGGGAAGGATTTATGACAAGAAAAGAAAAGAAATAAGAAAGTGAGCCTCTTCGCACGATCTACACAATTATGTAGTATCCACCCGTAGGCCTCTGGAAAGAAGGCTAGGCCTTCACGTACACAAAAGAAAAGAAAAAAAAGAAGGGGAATCATCCGATAGCGTAAAAAAAATCATGGGTTTGTCATGGCGCGGAAGTGCAGCCTTATGAAATTTTCACCTCATCGCCATTCTCGCGAAAGAGACGCGTGATGCGGCCGCAGCCCTTGGCATTTCCCTCACGGAAGATCAAAGGCCGTCCAATCTCAAGGTACTCGGCGCAATGCAAAAACCTAAAGCGAACAAACACCTGCGAACCTGTACGCGCCAGCACTTCTTCGCCCTTGTCAGAAAGAATCTGTACAATGCGCGCCGACTGGCGCACGCCCGCAAGGTGAATGAAGGGGGAGTATCCGCGATCGATGGTTGTCGAGTGATGCAATACCTTGACATCCGCTTCGAACTCCCAGACCGTTTGTGCTAGAGCGGCGGCATGGTCAGGTTCGCCGACGCCCACCATGCCCTTGCGAAAAGAGTCGCGCTTGAGCGTAGTACGCCCCACCGACTTGACCGCAAGCGTAGCGTGCTGGCCCTCAAAGGCAGCCTGCGAAGGCACACACTGACGATGGATCGAACGAATCACAACCTGCCGAAAACTACCCGCCTTGTCAGGCCCAATCCAGATGCGTTGGCCCAAATGCGCCTCGCCGCGCGCCACTGTGCCGCCGACAACAATGCCAACGCCGGGAACGTTGAAAACATCGTCGAGCATAAAGTTGAGCGAGGTCGCCGCCGACTGCGCCGCCGAAATAGCCACACCATTTGCTGCAGCCGGGGTCTGGGGGGTCATTGCAACGCCGTCATCGCCAAGCGGAGACACAACAATGGCGCCGCCCTCGCCGTCGGCAGGACCAGCTTTGGCCTCCTCGTCATCGTCGTCGGCGTTTCGGGCAAGATCGTCCTTCTTTCCAGTCGTCTTCGTGTCCCCGTCACCCTCGAGTGAGGGCGTTGGCTTCCCCAAAGAGGGCGAAGTTCGAGACTTGCGAAGAGCCATACGTTTGATGAACTCGCGCAAAAGGTCCATGTGTTGGCCCGTCACGCTCGACACCTCGAAAACCGGGGCCAGAGCGACCTGATTGGTGTCCATGCACTTGATGGCACCGTCCAAGTCGCTCTCCTCACGGACGTAGAACCCTCGTCGCCCGGCACGCTTCAGTATGCGTCTAATTCGCATCTGCGTCTCGCGAAGAACATTCTCCGGGACCATATCAATCTTGGTCTCGACAATGAAGAAGGGAATGCGAAGTGCGCAGCAAAGGCCAACGTGTTCGCGAGTCATGCGCTGAATGCCGCGCTCCGCGCCGATAACGACCATGGCACAGTCCGGATTCATGGCTGTGAGCCCGTAGATCGACGACTTGAGGTACTTTTCGTGTCCGCACAGGTCTACGAGCGTCACGCGATGGGTTGCCTTGGAGGCTACTTCGTAGAAATCCTTATTATGGCTCTTGCGCGCAGCTTCGACGGACTGGCTCGCCGGCATGATCTGTTCACCCTCACGGTATCCAAGCAAGGCCAGCGCTACTGACGATGTCTGGCCTCGCTTCAGCTCATGCTGATGGCGGAGCACAAAGGACCGCGCTTTGCCGCGTCCATCGTCGAGCATGCCTCGCGTCAGGCACCCCACGAGCGTCGACTTGCCCGCATCTACGTTGCCGAGCATCGCCGCGCGAAAGTCCCTCGTTTCCGCGAAACCCCGCTGCGCAGCCGCTCCTCCCGCCGCCGTTTTGCCCGCTGCTGCCTTCGCCTCCGTCGTCGTCGTCGTCGCCGCCGCCGCCGCCGTCGCCGTCGCCGTCGCCGTCGCCGTCGCCGTCGCCGTCGCCGCCGCAGCCTCGCCACTCTCGGCCGCCGCCGCCGCCGCGAGCGACGCCATGCTCGACGGCCTCGCGGTCTCCTGCGCTCGCGCCGCTCGCGCTCTGCCTCGCGCTGCGCTCTGCTGCGCTCTGCTCCGCTCTGCTCTGCTCTTTTCTGCTCTGCCTCGATGTTGCCGCGCTCGAAGATCCGCTTCGAGTCCTCCTCCGGATCGGGGTTTGCAATTCCGCGCACGCACCTCGCCGCGCGCGCCGCTCCCACCCGACGCAGGATCATTTCCAATATTATCCAAATATATAGGCCCCTGGGTCCGGTACCGCTGGAGACGACGGCCTCGGGTTCCGGAACGGTTTTGGAACGGGTCCGGGAGTTTTATGCCGTGGTTCTTCGACACTTCTTCGCTGCGTGTGTGGCGCTGATGTGGGGGGCTTTTGGCCGTGGCGGCGACGCGGTGAGTTGCGGGAATGGGGAGAGGGGACGAGAGAGAGAACTGGCCAGAGGCTGGGTGACTGGTGGCTGGCAGAGATCTCGGTCGCGGAACTGTTCCTTCTGGCAGGCTGGACTACGGATGGCTAGCAGTTATGTTTCAATGAATCAAAAACTGTCATTCTGATTTATGTTAGGGCCTAACGTTGTTCTACATCGCCACTGCCATTTGTCAGCGTTGGTGAGAGGACATAGCAGGTATGATGGTCCTACTGTGACACATCATACCCAAAAAGAAAGGCGTCGCGCGGCGCGTGTTCGTTTGAGGGCGCTTCCCGTTTTCCAATTCGTGCTAACTTGGCGACTTGTTTCGGTGATGCGTTGGAAGGAACCAAGGTTTTTACGACATGGAACAAGGCAGTACCACGATCCATTGTTGCATGGACAGAACAGCGCGGCACCGAGCTTGCCCTCTGGAAGAATTTTCCAGCCAAAAGAAAGCTTCTGAGACGCGGCCAATATTTACTCCTTTCTCTTCCTTCGCTGCCAGCCCGAGGGCGAACTTTGACTTATGTGCTCAACGGTTCAGCCACGAAGAGGCCTGCGAGAAGAGATTGCTGCCGACCTGCCCAATGGACTTGAGCGCAGCGGCAGCTTCCACAGAAGCTGTCGTGGATGAACCTGGAGAAGAGCCCGACGAGGAAGTTCCCGAGCCCTGTGCGGTCGGAGAAGCCAGCGTACGAGACGATGTTCGCTTGCGATGCGACGCTAGACGGCTGTGCATGGAGCGGATGTTTGAGGGGATCGGAAGCAGCGGAATGCGCGGCAGTGTTTGCGTTGGAAGATAACCGAGATGCAGCAAGTTGTTGGTGTCGTACACAGAGGTGGCCGGGGAATCCTGAGGATCGCCAGCACTCTCAAAGGCATACTCTGAAGTCGCTGTCCATGTTTTCGCAGCCCGCGCCTTCACCATGAGACTCGGTCCAAAGAGAAGCGCATTGCGTTCCCGATACACCTTGATGCGCGCCAAGAGTTGTGACTCCTGCAAGGTCCAATTCACCGTGTCCACATGGATATCCACCAGTCGCTCCATGAGACTTGGAAGCGCGTTGGATTCTTCCTGGTCCTGGTCGACGAGAAGGAGCCACTCGAACCAGTGAAGGTCAAAGATTGTCTGGAGAGCCGCCGGCTCGTTCTCGCTGCTCGCCGTACGATCGACATGCGTCTCATAAGCCTCCTGAACAAGCTTCAGAGCACCATGCGCAAGTCGAAGCACAGCGCGCTCACTCGACGCGCAAAACTTTTCCGCCGCCGCATCAAGGTACTCACGTCGGGGCGAGGCCATTTCCAGGAGACCCACAAGGTCGTCAATGCTCTGTGCCAGCACCGAGCCCGACGAGACGAAGCGCGAATCGCCAACAAGCCGGATTTGTTTCGACAGTAGAAACGAAAAGAGCGCCACACCAGGTGAAACGGCGCCAGGAAGATCGATGGTGTCTTCGTCGTCCAAATCGAAGTCATCGTCTCCCACGCCATCCTCTTCCTCTTCGTCGTCGTCCTTGAAGTGCACGGGAATGCGCTCCCAGCCACTGTGCAGCACGGCCCAGTCGCGAGCGTTGCTCCAATCCTGCGCGTCGAGGGAAGCACGGAGCACTCCACAGCTCATTGACAGAGAAGCGTCTGCCCACACCTGGTGCACATTCGACGTCAGTGTGGCCAGCTCCTCTGCAAGCCGCGTTTGTGCGTCTACATCGAGCAAGCCTGCCAAAGCATCGCCCACGAGGAGACCCTCTGCGATACGAGCGAGAAAGAGTGTGCGTTTGAGAGCGGCAAAGACGGCCTCATTGTGCGAGTCCTGGGCGTTGTTCTCTCCCAAAGCGCTCACTGTTGTGCCAAACACGTTCACGGAGTCAGCCAGTTCCTTACGCAGACCATCAATGAGCCCCGCGAGAGTTAGCTTGGCGAGGCCATTCAGCTTGGTCTCAATTTTGGTCGTGTCAACGACCAGCGCCGCCCGACGTTCGAGCAGTTCGGTCACACTCGAGCTGAAAACGTGGAGGAGGACAACAGCAGCGCCAGCTCGATCCACAGCATTTTCTGACATTATGCGTTCGCCAAGTTTTTGATACAGCCTCTCATCCTCGTCAAGGTCATCTTCGTCATCTACAGTCTCGCCATCACCGTCGCCCATCTCGTTTGACTCTGGTCCCGAGATGGACTGCTTCGACCCCGATCGAACGTAGGTGCCTTCCGGACCTTGGTCCGAAGCGACGCGAACGTCCGTGATGAGGTCATTTTCTGCAGAGGCGAGGAGTGTCCGGTGCGTCCCGCGCTCAAGCGTAGCGCATATGGATGAGAATTCAACCTCGAGGAGATCCGCGGCCCGATCAACAATGGCTTCGCCGAACATCATGGGGTACAGAAAGAGGTCCTTTGATGCATCTGACCATAGCGTGGCGTCAATGCAAGCGTGGGCAGCGGCGCGCCAGGTGTCCACATCGAGCTCCGACGCAGCGTCCGTAGAGGCCCCACCGCTCACTTCAATGTCAATTACGCGCTTCTGCACCTGTGCCAGAGCCTGAATGTCGTGCACACGCGCGAGAATCTTGCCAGCAGCACGCGCCACCTCCTCGCCTCTTGCCTGAACCCACGCCGTTACGGATTTCTGCACGAGTTCCGGGTCCACTTGACCCACCAAGCGCGATCCAGAAATGTAAAGGTCTGCCATGTCTACGATTGTCTGCTGCATGATGGTGAGGCTGCGCTCCAACGCCGCAGGCGCCTTATCTTGGAGCGTACGCAGGAGAGCCCTCTTTCTTGCATCGAGAAGACGGCCCACGCTCTGCGCAGCAGTTGCATCTCCAAGAACGATTACAGCACGAATTGCACCACATGTCGTGTCCAAGTTTAGATCCTCGCTCTCGAGGAGTGCTCGTGCCTCGAGGAGGATGCGCTGACGCGCCTCCTGCACGAGCGACCAATGCGAGCGTAGAAAGGGGTAAATTTCCCAGACGGATCGAAGCGCTCCGTTTGCCACAGTTTCGCTTCCTCGGGCTTGCGCTGCTGTAGAGCGAAGATCTGAAAACTGAGCGGGGTCGAGACCGAGGGCAGCAAATGCATTGTCGTCTGCGGCGTGATTGAGCGCATGCGACGCTCCCGCGTCGTCCGCTGCAGGGGGCTTGGGAAGGCTGTGATATGCTTGTTCCGCCGCGACAAAGGTATCGCAGGCTTTCCAGAGATGCTGAGAGTCGATCGACTCCCAGATATTTACAGCAGCCAGAGTCAGGATGTCGGCGGCTGCAAGTTGCGCATCAAGCGCGTCACCTTCCTCTGGTCCCGTTTCCCCCTCGCTTGCGCCTTGCTCTGATGCGCTGTGATTTGCTGCTGGGGTCGACGCGCCTACCTGGTCGGCTCCCGCGGACTCGAGCATGCTGCCCTGCACGAGGGCCCGGCTTGTGTCTTCGACATGGGCGACGATGCTCTTGAACTCTTCCACGGTCCTGTCCATGCCCACGATGGCGTCAGCAGAGTCGATCAGGTCATGGTACCTGTCGCTGATCAGGCTGCGCAGCTCGCCTCGTTTTTCGTCCACGCGGCCCTGCACATCCTCGAGCGCGACCCACACGCGGTCTGCGCCCCAGTTTTCGTACAGGTAGCCCACGCCGCGGTATTCGTGCACGGTCGTGCCCGACGACGCCATCTCGCCGCGCCCGCCGCCCGCCTGCCGCGCCTGCCGCGCCTGCCGCGCCTGCCGCGCCTGCCGCGTCTCGAGCTCCTTGGTTTCTTCTTCTTCGTTTGCTTCGTGCCAGCCTGCCTCCTTTACCTGCTCGCCCGAAACGTCCAAAACGTCTAACTTCTCGTAACCGATAGATCCTGGGTCTATGTAGGAGATCTTTCTTGCAAAACGCGAACGCGAGGGCTGACTTGGGTCGTGCGTGTTGAGGCGCGGCGTCCAGCTTCGCGCGTCCTGCACCAGGCTCGCGCGAGGTTTTGCGAGGAGAAGCAGAGCAGAGCATTTGAAGCTGCTTCGCTGAACTCGCGGTGACAACCCGCGGGAGACTCTACTCGACTCGACTCGACTCGGAACTTGCACGCACGACGCAAAGCGAAGCCAAGGTTTGGCTGGCCCTTCTGCTTCTTCGGAACCTCGTCTGCCCCGAGCAGTAGGTGTGTTGGAAAAGGATAACAGAATCATGAGTGCGGCGATTGGAGCAGCGTTGGCCATTGCGCTTTCAGCGACAGGTTCCGCGGTGGGCTCCGCTTTTGGAGGCCAGGTTGCCATTGTGCAGAGATCAAGCGGGGGTTCCATGAGTGCTTTTATTCCCATTGTCATGGCAGGCGTAGTTGGCATCTACGGACTCATCACCTCCGTTTGCATTGCTGCGCAAGCTGCCTGCACAACGCACGATGAGGAAGCCGGGAGCCGTCTCTTGGGTGCTGGGCTGGCCATGGGAATTCCAGGACTCGTCTCGGGATGTGCTATTGGTCTCTTTTGCCGCTATCTGCTTGCAAATATCAACACTGGCGCGGGAGGCCCCACTCCGCCGGGCTATGCTCGAGTTCAAGACTCGGATGAGGGCGTAGAGAGTTCAAGCACGATTCGCAAGCCACAGATTGGACTTGACCCTCAAGCTCTTGTAAGCACGCCTGTGATTCTCGTGCTCATTTTCATCGAGGCTCTTGCCCTGTATGGCCTCATCGCATCGCTCGTCCTTACAGGCAAAAGTTGCTAAGATGTCTCGCGTGCAGACAGAAACCCATCGTGCGATCAGATTTCCATCGCTGCAACTTTTTTTCCTATGCAGCTCGCACAATTTCACAGACACAATGTCAGAAAATTTCGTACAAATTATTTTCAGTTTTTCACTCGAACGTCTACATACCGTCGACACAACTTCTGCAAAGACAAAAAAGGAAAAGAGAAAGAGAAAAAAAAGAAGAAGGAACTTCTCCTTCGATGCAATTGAGAGGTTCTTTCATGTCGTTTGCCAGTCATTGCTGCTTACATCAGCCCAAGCACAAGACGTCTACAACTAGGCTACTTACTACACTGTGAAGGTTTGAATTACTGTCTTTAGCCGGTAAAAAGAGGAATGAGGACGAGCGTGATCGTAGAGACCAACTTGATAAGCACGTGCAGAGCAGGTCCAGCCGTATCTTTGCAGGGATCGCCAACGGTATCGCCCGTGACAGCGGCCTTGTGAGCCTCGGAACCCTTGGAGTGCTGGAGCTCCAAAAGCTTCTTCGTGTTGTCCCAGGCACCACCTCCATTGTTGAGAAAGAGGGCCATGACAATCCCCACAATGGTTGTGATCATGAGAAAGCCACCGAGCGCCTGGGCACCAAGCAAAGGCCTATCCATGTACCCTCCAACGATACGAAAGCCGACACCAACGCCAATGGGCATGAGCGTCGTGAGCAAGCCGGGCTTGATCATCTTGCTGAGAGCCGCCTTGGACACGACATCAACGCAAACGCCGTACTGCGGCTTCTCCGTTCCGTCCAAAATGCCAGGGCGATCGCGGAACTGGCGACGGACCTCCTCCACAACCGTCTGCGCAGCAGAGCCCACAGCAGACATGGCCATGGCGGAGAAGCGAAAGACCATGGCTGCACCAAGAAAGCCTCCACAAAAGACCTCCGGTGTGGCAATGTCGACCACCTTGAACTCCAGACCGGTGTAGATTTCAACCTCATCCATGAAGGCTCGGAAGAGCAAAAAGGATGCCAGGGCAGCAGAGCCAACGGCAAAGCCCTTGGTCGTAGCCTTGGTGGTGTTGCCCGCCGAATCGAGGCGATCTGTGACGTCGCGCACACTCTCCGGCTGCCCACTCATCTCCACGATGCCGCCAGCATTATCGGCAATGGGTCCAAAGATATCCATGGCGAGAATGTACACCGCCGAAGAAAGCATGCCCATGGTCGCGACGGCGCTGCCAAAGAGACCGCCAATCGGCTCTCCCGCAGAGTTGACAAGACCCGAGGCGCTGCCGAGCCAAAAGGAAGCCAGAATGCTGGCGCACATGACGAGGGTGGGGAACATGACCGATTCCATACCGATGGCAAGTCCCGCAATCACATTCGTGGCGTGCCCTGCGTTGCTGGCAGCCGCAATGGACTTGACTGGACGGTATTCAAAATCCGTGTAGTACTGCGTGATGAGCACTTGTAAGTAGGCGCTCAGCATGCCCACGAGGCCGCAGAGAAAGAAGGAGAACCATGCCGAGGGCGCGGCCGCCGTGTAGAGCATCCAGCGCGTCGCGACAAAGAAACCAATCACGGCGAACGCCATGGCCACGTGGTAGCCCCTCTTCAAGATGGCGATGGGGTCTTCGAGGTTTCGCGCCGATGTCACCATCGTGTCTCCTTGGTCCGAAATGGTAAGAACGCCCAAGGTGCTAACGATGAGGTCAAAGGCGTGAATGAGCAGCGGGAAAAGCACAAAGCCGCGCGTCTCAGTGGCCGTCATGTCGCAGTCCATGGCAAGCGTGCCGCCCAGAACCATGGCCGAAATAATCTCGGCAGAGATACTCTCAAAGAGGTCAGCACCGCGGGCCGAGCAATCGCCAACGTTGTCACCGACCAAATCAGCAATGACGGCAGGGTTACGTGGGTCATCTTCCGGGATGCCCTGCTCCACCTTGCCGACCAGATCGGCACCAACATCCGCAGCCTTTGTGAAGATACCGCCGCCCAGCTGCGAGAAGATTGCGACAAAGGAGCCGCCAAAACCAAAACCAATGAGCAAAACGGGCAGACGCGCGAAGGGAATGGCGCCGGGTTCTCCATCGACACCCTCATAGACTGACGAGAGCATGATGAAGAGAAGAGAAATGCCGAGAACGACCAAAAGCACCACAATGAGGGCCGCGACGGCGCCAGAACGCAAGGCGAGCTGAATGGTGGCGTGGTACGAGCGCATTGCTGCGGCGGAGACACGCACATTGGCGCGAACAGAGGTCCAAAGGCCGACGTAGCCGGCGCAGGCCGAGCACGCGGCGCCCAGCAAAAAGGAAACGCCCGTGAGCACCGCCAGGAGACTCTGATTCAGGGACTCCTGTCCCTTGGCAGGCCTGCGAAAGGCGTAGACGCCGAAAAGTAAAAAGGCCATGGGAAAGGCAAGCTTGAAGATGGTGCCGTAGACGCGCGCAAAGAAGCTGTCAGAGCCCTCGCGGATTGCCGAGGCGATGGAGCGCATTTCGGCCGGGCCCTCGTCCTGCAGCATCATCCAGTGAATCAGACTCCACACGACCACGATGGCACCAAGGCAGATGATCAAAATGGATCCCATGACCATACCCTGAAAGAGTGCCACAAAGACAAGCGCGAAGCCGAGAACGCCCACGATGCTCCTGAGCAAGCCGGAGCGGGGCACCATGTCGAGGTTCAGGAGGATGCTCTGGAGCGACTTGCGGCTTCGCGTCGATCCGCCGGACCTCCGCAAGTGCATGTGGGGCGCGAACTGTGCAGCGGCAGCATTGTTCGCCGAGGGTCCTCTGCTGCTCAGGCTGTTGCTGTTGCTCCCGCTGGAGCCGGCCGCGCCGGTGGGCGGCATCATGACCTCCACGTCATCGCCCACGGCCGAGCCTCCCGCGCCGGCGGCCCCGGCGGCGCCCTGCGCAGGCTTGCCGCCTCCGCCGGACAGCATCTTCCGCTCCCTCTTTTCTCCCGCGCCGGAGCTCCTCGCCCCTCGCGCGCACGAGCGCCGCGCTTACGTGCTCCCGCGTCGCCGCTCGCGGGGCCACGTCAGGTCGCGCGGGATTTTCAAATCCCGGGATGCAGATCGGCTCGGATTCCGCGCCCCGGGGCTGCCCGCGCGCCCGCCTGCCGGCGGCCGCCGCGAAGGAGTGCGCGCGCGCGCGCGCGAGCGGACCCGGCGCTCGCTCGCGCTCTCGCTCGCGCTCCCGCTCGCTCGCTCGCTCGCTCGCTGCCGGCGCCGTAGTCTCTCTGCTGCCCGCCGCGGCGCCTCCGTCTCTGGGATCTGGCTTCTGCGCTCGCTGCTTGGGCCGCCTTCTAACCGCCCTAGCCTCCCGCTACCGCTTCCGGTAGCACCCGCGGCGCCGGCTCGATGAGCTGGCGCGAGGATATCCTGGGGTATAGAGGATATCCGCGTCTGTAACAGGCAAATGGGCTACCGTAGCGACGCGCTAGCGGAGGCCTAGCGGGGGGCCGTGTGTGAAACGGCTGGGCTTTTTTTTTTTTTTTTTTTTTCTGTCACGGTCGCGCTGCGATGCGAAGGAGGCCTAGGGCATGCGATCGATGCACGTGCGCGCATCTTGCGAGCGGGGACGAAGGCCTCGAGGCTTTGTTGGTCTCTGACGTCGGTCTTCATTCGTTCATTCATCCATCCAAAGGTGGCTTCGATTCGGGTTTGTCTTCGGGCAGGGAGCTAGCTAGCTGCCTGCTTGCCTTCAAGCTGCTTTTGTGGGCCACGAAACACGAAAACGTGAAGAATTTGAAAAGCACTGCACTGCGCAACAAATCAAAACCGCTAAAGATCGTCGGCGCCCGGCGCAGGACGAGCCCGGGCCAGGAGCGAGTGTGTGCAGGCAGGTGCTGCCGGCTGCGAGGAGCGCCGAGACCGCGTCGCCCCGCTGCAGCTGCTTACAAACAACCGTCGCTAAGGCGCGCCTGGCCGCCACGCCGGTTTTCCGAGAAGGAAAAATGTCATGGGCGGCGGCGACGGGACTTAAGGACTCGCGACCCAAAGCCAAGCCCGTCAAGGCATACGGGCGCAAGAACCGCGTGGGCGGCGCGACGGGCCGGCTACGCAAAGACACCGAAAAGTGGACCGAGGCGCTACGCGCAGGCTCTGTGGATGTAATCGAAAACGACGTCCAGGTCGCCGCCGCGAGGAAGAACCGAACATCTGTCGTCGGTGCGACGCAAGGAACGGGCAAGTCGTCCCATGTCTTGGCATCTCGCGACGTGAACACGGAGGCCGCCCATCCAGCCTCCTCCTCCACCACAAAACGAAAGGAGTCGAAGAAACCCAAGGCACGTTCAAATGCCCAAAGACAGGATGAAACTTTCGCGGAGCCCGCCCCACCGACCAAACCAACAGCTCTAGTGACGACCTCCCGGCTAGGACATAAGGCACGCCAGAGCGCGAAGCGAACCGTCGCCAAACTTGGCCCAAGTCTTGCATGGGCAGCGGATTCAAACGATGCGACCCACGTTATTGTTTCAAACAAAGACGACGCCCCAGCCGGCCTGACGGTCCTGCTCGCGCTCGCACGCGGAGCCTACATTGTTGGCGAGTCCTGGCTCGACGCTTGCAAATCCGGGCAAACTATAGCCAGCCCCGAAGGTCATGAGGCCGAGCAACAGTGTCCTGGAGCAAGCAAGCTGCGCATTGCCAAAGCAGAGGGTAAACTTGAGAAGTGCCTCTTGGCAGGGCTCTCGTGCTTTTGCGAAGACCGTTGCGGCATGAGCAACGACAAGGATTGCGAGTCTAATGTGGTTGCTGATTCAAAACTAAGCCTTCTCGTCAAGGCTTGCAACGGAACAATCGCTTCGACAAGGGCCAAAGCAGACCTGTGCATCTGCGCTGATGAGACCATTGACGACGATCTCTGGGACGCCAGCGGCGTGCTTCAGTGTTCTCGAGCTTGGCTTGCGGAGCGCTTACGCCACGGAGATCTAGTGCGTGATCACCTCGGTGACCTCCGAGAGAAGCAAAATGAGTGGTGGCGATCAAGACTGCGAACGCGCACCTTTGCGTCGGATTCCATCCTCGAAAAGGTGCTGTCGTATCTCTCTGAAAGTCAGTTGCTTGGCGACACTGTTGCGGTGAGTAAACGATGGGCACGAGCATCGCGCGTCTGCGCAATGCGGACAAGCGTACGCGCTGTGAGGCGCATGTGCGAGCTTCTTGACTCCAACGACGAAATACTCGATCTTGTGGGCCATGCGGATCGCAAAAAAAGGAACGAGTTGCCGATTTGGCAATGCGCTGCGGGCCTCGCTCGCAACTTCCCAAGGGGCAAGTTTCTATCGCAGGGAAGCTACAAAAAGGTGTTCAAGGTGTGGTGCGCGTCTGCCCAGCGCGAAGAAGCCCTAAGCGTGATGGAGTATGGCTCGATTCTGAGAAACGCCAGCGTCGCCGTCGTGGCGCAGGAAGTTGATGTTGCCGTGCAGGTATCGGAACTCGTGTCGCGCGGAATCTGTGCCAACTTTATCGAGACGTATCAGGTGTTTCAGACGGAGACGCCGCCACTTGAAACAATCTGGGGCAGCTCAGCGAGTCGTGATGATGCCACAGATGACGTCAAGAGCGTCGCTTCCCTGGAGAGCGAGAGTGAAGGTCGCTATTGCATCTTTCAGTACATTCGTATGGAGCTTTGCGCTCACGGCGACTGTGAGGAGTACTTGAAGACCTGCCCGGATGCACTTTTGGCCGTGGACGCAACGCTTGGTCTTTTTTCACAGATGGTGTTTGCCTTGCTGATCGGTCATCGCGAGCTTGGACTCCGGCACTATGATATCAAACTGCTCAACTACTTTATTTCGGATGGAGCCACGGACAGCACATCGTATTGCATGCGTGTGAATGACGGCTTGACGCTGGAAGATGCTAGCTCGGGTCTGGTGGCGAAGCTTGCTGACTACGGCACGGCGTACACGGGTCCGAGCGCCGCGCAGTCGCTCTGTGTCGATCATTTTACCACCTTGGAGAATGCCCCACCAGAGTTTATGATGCTTGGAGATGCTGCATCTCCCGAATGCGCCGATGCCTTTGCGCTAGGTCTGTGCATGCTTCATCTATTTACGGGCGCTTGTCCATATGAAGAAATGATGGCTTCAGTGCGCTGTCCCATCGGCGTGAAGCGCGTTCTCAAGCGTATCTGGGCAAATTCACCAGCAGTCGAAGAGACTGAGAGCGAATCTGGGGAGACGAGCTCGAAGGTCTCAAGATCAACCAGTGGCACTCACGAGGAGTCCGAAGAAGAGGCAGAAAAGGAAACGAGGAAAATGGACGAGAAGGACAATGAAACAAACACAAGGGCGAGTTGGTCGATTCTGCAACAGGTCTGCTGTGACGACCCAGAGGACACCCTTCACGACACGCTGTACAGATATGTCGTGCTCCTTGGCTTGCCGGAGCAATACTCGACTCTTGGTTCATCCGAGGTAGGCCAGGCACTCCACAGTCTTCTTGCGCCCAAGGGATCCAAGCGAACAACAAAGGCTATGGAGCAGTTTGAGCTGGACCGCGCGCAGTTTGCGCTTGAGTCTGGGGAGCATCCGCTCATTGCCCGAGCTGCATCGCGACTGGCGTCTGTCCCAGGCAGTTTGAAGCTTTTGCAAGGTTTGATGGCATGGAACCCTGAGGATCGGTTTTCAGACTACGAGCAGGTCCTCAAACACGAGGCACTTGAAAGGCTTGAACTTCAAGTCCAATGAAACGGAAAAAGAAACGAAACTTGAAGCTTTTCTACTTCTCAGATCGATTGGGAATCAGGCAAACACGCAATAAATTGAATCGGAAACGAGCAAATGAATGTTCACGTGAAATGACGGACTTGCTTTGCATTGCTTCATTCTTTACACTCATTCTTGTTGTTTTTGGTTATCCTCCCCTTCCCCCTTTCGCCTTCTCTACCACGATGTTGGGGAATCGAAGCAATGTGTGAGGCCAAATATTGGGAGGAGAAAGACACGTGTAGCTGCACACGTGCCCTTGAATTCCCTCTTCAGCAGCCTGCTGTTACTCCACGGATATCTTGCTTGCAAACTACATGGAGCTTGTCTTGCGCAGACGCGTTTTTGACTGCGAGTGGTCGTCTTGATCGTCGTCGGGACCCTCCGAACCGCTGTGGAGACCCGGCGTAGATCCGCGATCTGGAAGATGAATGCGGCGAAGCTTGTCGGCGATGATCTCCTGACGAGCATGCAAGTAGCGTGCTGATGGTTTCCAGTACTTCATGTAGCCATCCCAGTTGACGTTTTTGAGCCCGGACTTGTCGGCAATGGACTTCTTCACACGAGCAGCAAACTGTGTGGAAGATTCGCCTGGACGGCGAACGTGCGGTTTCAAATACCATACGTCGCAGATGAGGCAAAATGACGTCATGAGCTCGACGAGATGCATGGGAAAGGACTGCTGGCGGGAATTCCAAAACGGATCGACAAAGAGCTTGTTGTACTTGATGGCGACGGGCACGACGGGGACGCCAATCTCGAAGATGCCCTTTTTGAACTGGATAATGTACTCGTTGTTGACGCATGTTCCCTCGGGGAAGACGAGAAGAGGATTTTGGTCCGGGTCAAGGGCGTGTTCCTTGAGCTTTTGCGCAACGACAGCCCGATCCTTGATCTCGCCACGGTCAAACCACACGCACTGAAGCGTGCCGAGAACGACTTCTTGCAAAAAGCGCACAATACCTTTGTGGCGCTGACCAACAAGGGAAAAGCAGCGCATCTGCTGCAAAATGATGACGTCGATCATTGAGGTATGGTTCGCGACGTAGACCGGATGGCACTGTCCGGGCTTTGGCTTGACGTACGAGCCGTGGTAACGGATGACTGCGCCCCATGTGATACAGAAGATGCCGCACATCATCATGATGAGGCGGTGCTCGAGGTTTGTGCGCTGTTCGCCTTTGCTGAAGAACGTCTGCACAACGAACATACCAATGCCAAAGAGCACCCAGCCAAGCACGAAGATTACAATGCGCAGAGGGAAGAGCACAAAGTAGCGCACCAGGACACCGAGGCCCCACATGGGCCAAAGATACGCGTTCCAGTTCCAAGGACGCGGCTTTTTGCTTTCGAAACACTTCCAAAAGTTGTCGTCAACAATGGAGGTGATGCCCTCCATGTAGACATCAGCAGCGGCGCCAAAGATTTCAGCAGCCAGCTTGGATTCGGGTTTCCTGTGTCGCGGCGTGGACGGCGCAGACTCGGCGGGCTGTTCTGGAGTTGCAGAGGCGCCGCCAATGACTTTGGTCTTCATGTCCGGAGAGGCGACAGAGTCGTGGAAAACGGGCGATGCAGGCGAGGCCGCAGTAGGGGATGTGGGCGGGCTCGTGCCGGCGCCACTCTTGGACTCTTGACCGAATTGGCCCGCCGCCCCGCGTCCCGGGGAAGCAGCGGCGTCTTCAGTGTCGCTCATATCCTCGTCGCCCTCGGGGACGGAATCAGCACCGGTTTCGTGAACGCGACGGCGACGACGACGTGCGGTCAGGCTCTCGTTGGCAATGACTGAGAGACGACCGGGAAAGTTTCGTCGCGCCATTTCGTCGTCAATGTACGAGAGGAGAAAATCTTGGGTAGATTGACTCTTTTTCAAGTCGTAGTCACCAAAGACCGCGTTCTCCATGCCGACGCGACGCGGGTCGAAACCAGCATTGTCGTCTTCGTCGGTGCCCAGGCTCATGAGCGAAGCGAAGGAGGACTGCGTGTCTCTGCGCGCCTTGCTAAGGAACGCGTGATTGGCGCCGCTCAAAGGTGACTTGAGCTCATTTTCGCCGCTGTCGTCGTCATCGTCATTTTCATCGTCGACATGGTCGACATTGTATCCGGTCGCATAGTGGCCATCGTGCCCGTCTTGGTCGCGGTCGCCGTCGCCACCGATATCGACATCGTAGCCGACTTCTTCGCTGGTTGTGCGGCTGAGGGCTTCGCGAAAGTCGTGTTGGCGTTCGTCTCCCTCGGCTCCTTCGGAGGAGGACGCGGTGCTGCCGGCCGAGCTCCTGGCAGCAGGGAGGCTTCGCGGGTCCGAGGGTAGCCCAGGGCGCGAGAAAAGGTAGGCTGCAGTGAGCGGCGAGACGGTGTCTCCGTTTTCATCTTCTTCCGCAACAGCATCTTCATCTTCAGCTTCGGCTTTGGCTTTTGCATCTGCCTCGGCTTCTGCATTCTGGTCGGTCTCGGCGGCGTTGGCGTCAAGCTTGGTCTCGGCATTTTCGTCTTGGTCGACAGCGGCGTCCACTGCGCCGTTCATCTCGGGAATGTCGTCGTTGTTGTTTTGGTCGCTCATCTTCGTTCTCTTCTATTATTTTCAAGGGATTTCGCCGCGAAACAACCTAGATTCTCTCCCCGCGTGCGTGTAAAAAAAAATGCACGAGACTTATGCGCACCGCGCCGGCGCCGCGGCCTCGCTCGCTCGTTCGTTTGTTCGCCTTCTCCGCTCGATAGCGCGAGAGAGCGAGAGAGAGAGAGAGGGAGCGAGTAAAAGACGGGCTCGCTCGCTTGCTTGCTTGCGCCCTTGCGCGCAGGAATTCTCGATCTCCGCCTGGATGCCTTCGTCCGGCCTCGCGACTCCGCAGCACGCTCTCGCGCACGAAAGCTTGCAACACGCCGCGCCTCTCCGCGTCCCCGCTCCGCGTCCCCGCGCCGCCCGCGCCGTGCCGCGCCCGAGCCCTCTGCACGCGCGCCGCCGCGCCCGCTTCTGGATTCGCTTTTCCGCTTTTGGCCCGAAGCCGCCCCATCCGGCCTTCGTAGACTCTATCGTATACACACGCGCCCCGTTACATTATCTATGCGATCACTCGATCGATCACTCGATCGATCACTCGACCGGCCGTCGGTCCTCTTTCGTCATTCCACTCTTCTCGCCTTCGATCGGTCGATCACGAAGGCATCGTCGTCATCCGCCCCAGCACGCAGGGCGGCTTGCCCTTACTTTCTCGCTTTCTTGCCTGCAGCGGCTCGCCACCCCTGCCACGGCTCACGAGCTTTTGGAGCTAGTTA
>BGKB01000131.1:0-34895 GCA_003116975.1 Aurantiochytrium sp. KH105
CAGGGTATTTTTTATTTTTGGTCCGTTTTCGTCCGTTTTGGTCCCAAAGAAAGAGTCCCACGCTCTCTGCCGTTCAAGTTGTTTTTAATTTAAAAAATTAAAAAATGGAGACGCTTGTGTATAAATTTTCCTTGCTCCGGTTTCGGCTGCAGCTGCTGATGCAGAGCGGCTAGAGTACCGCGCTGCAGAACATGCGAGGCCTTTTTAAGGCTGTGCTTGATAAGGCGAAGGCGATTCCATTGCTGCGTACCCTTTAAAAAAAAAAAAGGGTACTCGTACCGAGGATGGCAATGGAATCTGTAAGTTGAGACTGGTAGGGTTCTCATGTGTCTGACTTCCGAAACGCAATACAGGTTCTCGCCGAGGTCTTGTAAGAGGCACGAGCCTCGAAGACGGCTGGGCGGGCCAGGTCTTATAGGAAAAATTGATTCCAATGTGCAAAAGGAAAGCTAAATTTTGATCTCTCGTAGTCGCTGGCGATCGCAGGCAGTAGGGGTGACTTATAGAGAATATTTTCAATTGGTTTTTTTCTATTTCCTAAAGATCATGATGTCGTTGAGAACAGCCAACGCGTTAGGCAGACAAACTTATTCACCAGCTTCAGCCTGGGTGTAGGCTTGAGGCTTGGTCAAGGCCCAACGAAGCCTAGATCTAGACGGTCGTCACTTCAGTGTTTTTGTTCATGGCTTGCTGCATGATATTGCGTTGGATCGCAGAGTTAATCTGATAATCGAGCACCAGATACATGAAGACCAGTCCCATACCTCCAGAGCAAAGTGTTGCGAAAACCGTCAATGCGATCATGCCACATGTGACGGACCGTTGTTCGACGGGGAGATGCGCTTCTTTCTGCTGCAGCTTCCGAACCACGCAGCAGAGAGCAAGAAAGCTCAAGACGTAGAGAAGTGCAATGATAATGAGACCAATAAGAACTCCTCTCGTGATCGTGGTGAGCGGATCATGAAGCAGATCATCAAGCTCATCATCATTGTAGTACTCAGGCCCAGTGCAACTCAGGCCTCCGTCGGAGTATACGATGCAAGATTCATAAGAGAATGCCGCACAATAATATCCGCAGCAATCGTTCGTTGCGTCATAAGTACCAGCAGAACAGTTCATATTGGTTAGGAAGCTTGTCTGTCACCGAGCAGTAGTTTTGGTTTTGACTGCAGGATCCGCACCGGGATCGGCCGGCCAGATCTGTACACTCCCTCCTCATTCACGTACATATGAAATCTGAATCAAGTATCTATTCATCACGTCCAGACGGATCTGCAGTTCCTCCCAAGAGGATGGTCGAAGTCCCCCGGGGGTTAAAAACTGGTTGTCCCGGTTGACAAGGGTTTTTCAAACTCTTTTATAAGAGTGAACCGTTCTCATTGTCAGTCCCGGCGACTCCGGCGGACAACTGTCAACTGCCCCCCCCCCCCTCCCCCCACCACCCACACACATCCCTCACGGGTCACAGCTGAGCACCGGAGACCAAACGAATTAGTTTGTTCTGAATGAAACAACTGCAGCCATACAGTAGGATCGTCAACTGTGACTGAAATCAGAGGCAAACGATCGAGCAAGCAAAGCAGCCATTATTTTTTTTAAGAAACGCAACGATACTTTATGCCTTTCAGGGTTAGATGCCTTTCAAAAACTGCTTTTTCCGGGCAGTAGTGAGCCCATTTGCATTAGACCTTTTCATCCACAGGGGTGACCGCGACGACCGCATTTTGCATGGCATTCCGCTGCCATGCTTGCTCGATTTGGTGGTTGTACAAAAAGAACGCGCCAGCTAGGCCCATGCAGCCCATGCAAAGGGTGGCAGAAAACATGACGGCCTTCGCGGTGGTGTTCATCGTTCGTTGGTTCACGGGAAGGCCGGCTTCCTTCTTTTCAAGGATTTGAATGCAATAGTAGCAGACGGCAAACGTACACGCCCAGAGCAGAACGATGACAACGACGATGGCAATCCAAACTCCCAAAGAGATGGAGAGCATGGAGCTAATGTCGGGCGTGTAAATGCCAGGGTTGTTGTCATTGTCATTGTCAGAGGTAACTTCATCATTGCTACAGGTAACGGCATTGTACATTCCATTGTATAATTCTACATAGCATGAGGTCCAGTTATCACAAGTATCTGAGCAGCAGGCGCTGCTTGAGGCATAATGTCCTACCTCGCAAGCGCTGAGGGACATACTGCTTGCAGAAATATTTGCAGTCTATGACGTGGATGGCACTTCTGTTCTGGATTTGCCTGACGATTATTGCCTGCTCTGAGCGAGGGAGCCCTGTCGGCAGTGCCTTTTCCCTCCTTCCCTCTTTGCCGTGTCTCTCTTACAAGGCGCAGTATAGTTGCCTTTGCAACTGCAGGCGGTGCACGTGACGCGCGTGCCAAATATTGCACGTTTTCCAGCGCGGCGGCAGCGGGTGGTGCAGGCTGCACGAGTTCAAGTTACTACTATACTCCTGTTATCGAGTCTCTTGCGATGCTTTCTCGAGGCTTATGCGCCATCCGAGGAGCACTGATTCATCCCTTCCTCCTCAACGCACTGGCCTCGGAGGCGCCAACCTCCTCCCTAGAGCAGAGATCTGCAGCGCGACGGAGCTTGCTTGCGGCAGCGGCACCGGCGCCTCGAATCCCTCGCTCGGCCGTCCCGGTATGACAAAGCCACCAAGGCAGAGTGCACCGCTAATGCAGATGGTGCCAGCGTTTGGGCTACGCAAGTTTCGTTTTGCGGAACGTCTTGCGATCTGCAGCTGTGTGCACGATTTCGTGGCCCGCGCGTGCCACCGTGGCTGGATCATTAGCGTCGGTCAATCACTCCTGACCGACACGTTTTACTTACTATAGATGCTGCTTCGTCACGTGTAGCTGGGTTACGCAAGCTCTTCCCCCGTGGACAACGGGACAGCGACCCCGCGCGTGCCGTGCCATGCGGTGCTGTGCAGCGCAGTGCCATCGATGGGCGCGCGCTTGCGAGCTAAGCATGTCAGAATGCTGCATGTTGACCCAGAGAGAGCACCCAGTTGGCTATCGGAGCCGGGGGCGCTAGTCTTTGAGGCGAAAAGTTGCAGTCGAAGGTAGCATAAAGTTCCAAGCTTGTGGACACCCTATTCCGGGACTACGCAGCACTTTTGTTGTGCACGCCCAAGCCGCGGTGGGTCGTGACCCCGCGCGCCGCAGGCGCCTTTCAAGGCGATGGCGAGCGTGGAAGTGGGCTTGAGCTTACGGCGAGAGTCGAGACGAAGAGGGCCGAGGTGAACTTGAAGGCGGCCCAGACTCTGAAAGCTGGGAAGCCAGCCAGCCTTTCTCATCGCCAACAATTTCGGGGCTGCACTAGACCCAATTTATGCTGTGAGCGTCTCTCGCCCTTGACATGCCAAGCAAGACTTTGGAAACGTGGTCAAAAAGGCCTGTCTTTTCAACGTAAGACAATGACCGAACCGAACGTTGACGCACAATTTTCTTTGAGAGAGCGCAGCTGGCAAGCGACCAACCAAAGTAAAGTTTCAACTTGGAAGGAACGCATTCAATGCGTACGGGATTACGAGTATGCTTGAAAGAACATAGCTGCGCGATTCGAGCTCAAGTGATTACCCCCCACAACATTAGCGAACGGCGTACAAACTCGTTGTTGTTGCTAGCTGAACGCCCAAAAGAGCAGCTCATCATCATCGACTCGCCTTTTCTCTTTCTTCGCGAGGGTCGCGTGGAGAGGAGAGCGAATTTAGTTACAAAGCGACCAACAAGAACGCTAGGCGGTTTGACCAAATAAACTGATGAAACTAGATGTGTTATCAAAAGTGGCGCGAGGCAAGGGCCACCGATGTCTCTCAGATTCTTGAAAGGAACAGAAATTATTGATCCACAATAATGAAGTGGACATTCCCAAAGACCTAATGCCAGGCGGGAAACTGCTATAAGAGAGGTAGACACCCGACGACGAACGTCGGAAGGGCACGATGAAAGAGCATTACGCCTCACGTGCACAACACGCCGGGTGCATTCAGGGTGCACACCCAAAAGAGCCTTAGTACAGTCATAGACCAACATAGCAGAAATGTACCAGGGTCACAACCCTGGGACCACTGAGCCGAATAGACCTGGTAGCGACCAAACGTCGATGCCAGAAGCCGGCAGAACCGAAACCCACCAGAATATTGAACTACACCAAAGCTTTCTCCGAGCAGCAGCGTGAGAAGCATTCAAACTACTTTCCCATTTCGTGCTAGCCACGGAACGGAATTTCTTTTACGTTTATTGAAATCAACTTCTTCTTTCTATTCTTTCAGACCTCTGGGGAATCTCCGTCACCAAGAAATGATGAATGTTAATTGATATAATGTACCTTGTCAAGCGAGCGCTCCAGACATAAGCATGCTGATTTGAGACGGAAGATTATCTACGTCAACTTGCTCTTTTCAAAACGTGATCGGTCCTTTTTGGTTTACCAGGAATTGTTGCGCAAGGCTTTTTGGTTCGTGATTGCGCAAGCACCCTTTAAAGACACTGAGCATTTGTGATGCTACCCCACTATGGTTTTCATCGCTTCACTGATTCCTGGACTGTTTGTAAAAAGTATACCGACGTAATTGTGGTATGCAGCTAGAAATAGTTGATTCACGTCGCATGCTGGACATTTGGGTAGCCCCACGACGCCACCCATCCCATCGAGAAAACTTCTTGCTTTTTCGCAATCAGACACGCAGAGACCAATGCGTCGCCCTGTCACGATATTTCCCCATACGTGTGTCGTCGTTCCATTCAATCAGCTTCAAAATGAAGAGGAAGCCATCGCCGATTACCGAGTTCTCCAATCAAGGAAAGGCTTGCAAATCTGTATCGTCGTCCGTTTGCGATAGCTCTCGTCGCAAGAAGTTTTCTTCAATACTGACGTGTAAAGGTCGATTGCGTCCCTGCAGTGCAATCGCCTGTTTCATCTAAGTCTGAGCTCCCTTTCTCAAGAAAGTCCGCACAAATGGATCAGGTCACGTGTGAAAAGGGCAGTGGTCGCAGCCGGTATACAGTGTTGCGTTCTTGCTGTGTTTCCACTTTTGCGTGTAAGTTCATCTCCATTTATAAATCAAAGATACACGAACTTTCAGGCAAATGAATCGCTTCTTTGAGAAGGAAATATGCTTGTACCCGACCATACTGTTTGCAAACGATAGACTCATTATCATTCTGGAAAAACACAACCTTAGGTCGCGACGATGCTAGGGTAAAAGAAAGGAAAGCTGTTGATCATTTTAAGTGAAGGTATACCAAACGCTCGGCAAAATTTCGCAGACGTTCTCCGCAACACCTCTTTCCCCACGCAATAGTGCACCGCACCTCTTTCCTCTAAAAGAAAGAGAAAGCAACCAAGCTCGGCTCTTGCTTATCCGCCTGTAAATACAGATCTTTGCAAGGATATGTCAGTCTGCCAGCCTGACAGGGAGCCGTCCAAGGTGATCCTATCGCTCCGTGCGCGCCACGCAAACGCAAGAGAATCAGACCTCCGGCGCTTCTCTCGCCTGAGCGTACTTCGCGTCGTCATCATTCTTTTGAAATCCCTCGCTCGACCTTGCACTCGGGGCGAGTTTCTCTCGATGGTGCTGGACTTTGCGGAACGTTTTTGTCTCGTTGCGTACAGTCCAGGCCGGAAAGTAAAAGTGGTTGGTTGCACGTGCTCAGGGTGGTTTGTAGACTTTGGGGAACTCTTTCATACGCTGCGTACTGCTTTCTCGACGCCCTAAACGTCAGCGTTTTGGACTGTGCACTACGCTTTGGTACTAAATGTGTAGTCTCCTCCGAGGCTTCGGCTATCGAGCTCTTGCTCCAGCACGATCAATCGTCTCAAGTCGTCATTGGGTGAATCGATACCTCTGCGGGTTGCATTTGCCTGCGGCCGTGGTAGCCTGGTGCCGAACCTCAACGCCCTGAACGACAACTACGAGTGTGTGCCCTCCGAGACTCCAGCTCCTGGCTCTTGCTCCAGCACGCCCGGCGGTGTAGCATCGTCAGCGTTTCGATGGCGCGATTTCCAGTTGCAGTTTCTCGCAGAGAGGTGGCTTGGTGCTGTTCTTGTCCGTGTGCAACTGCGTGCTGTGCAACGCGTGCCTCTTGCGCGTGCTCTTGCACGTGCTCTTTGCGCATGTTTTGACAGTAAAAAGGGTACCGGAACCCAACTTGAAGTTGGAACTTTGCCTCAAGCGACGTCTTCTCGAAGATGAACGGGGCCTCTGACCAGCGCCGCTGGCTCGTACCCGATCCGAGATGTTGCGTGACTTCAGGCGTGCGCTGTCGGAGGACTCGCTGCGGAAGTCCTGTTTGTGATGATCGTCAGAAACGCTCAGTGCAAGCGCAACTGTCAGTTGTTCAAACATGACAACCCGCCTGACTGATTGATTGGCTGTGGCATTCGGCATGCAGCCTCATGTTGCCTCAAAGAGTCGAGTCTAGCATTAAGACTTGCACTCACAGTTAGCCAATCGCCCTCTTGGCACGCAGAATGAAGCAAAGCTAAAACCTTGCCAGTTCGAGATACTCGCAGCGACCGACTCGGAGCACGAGTTGCAAAAGGTACTTTCCCCTGTAAGCAAGGCGAGACAGTCGGCCAGGTTCAGATCGCAGCAAAACCCCAACTGCTGCAGCTCACCAAACAAACAAAGAAGCACATCGACGAAGCGTTGAAAAAGAGAAGAAGGACCACAAACGAATAATTGCTCCTGAAAATGAGCTGCTACGGTGCCTACTCTGCAAGCAGCACTTGCTGCTCGTCGTGCCCAAGCGCTGCGGAAATTTGCCAGAACTACTATGGTTCAGTTGTCTGCTATGACGAAGATGGCTTTGTTGTGAGCTCCGATGTCTCTTCTGCTCTCTCTGGCGTGATGATTGGCATTCTCGTCTTCATTGTTGTGCTTTGGGTCGTAACCTTTCTCGGCCTCTGGTATGCAATTCGGACCCTCCAGCAAAAGGAAGCTCACCTACCTCTTGAGCAGCGCTCGCTCACCTGCGGCATGATTGTGCTTATGGTGCTTATGACTCTTTGTCTTGGTCTCATTGGTCTTCTTCTGATGTACGTCATCGTCAACAATCAAATCAATTCTGCGATAAATCGAAATGCTATGCAGCAGATGATGACTGCAAACAAGGTCTGAGTCAGAGCAAGCGATGCCTTCGTCTACTGCATCAAAAAAGAAGGAGGAGAAAACGAAGAAGTCATAGACAACCTAAAGTAGTGATGATGTTCACTATTTTGTCTCTCGCAAACATATGTTTGAGCGTAGCCTGTGCCTAAAAGTAGCTGAACCACAGCGCGAAGAGTCACGTTGCTTTCCCCATGTCTGCTATAGCTGACGATAGCTTGAGCACGCACGTGGAGAAGGGCCGCCACAGGACTACGTGGAGGTGACGCCCATCACAATATATCTTGCTTTCCGGGCCCTGGAGCTTCTTATCATCAGTCTGTTTAGGCTGGCGCGCTGCGCCAAGCTTTCTTGCCCTCATCTCATTGTCTGCCAAGGTTCAAGACCATCGGCCAGCTGCTGGCTGCCGAAGCCTAACGAGGTCTCGGCGATCCAAGCGTCGCCTGTCCCTCGCTCGCTCGCCTCCTCGCCCAGGCCATCCGCGCTGGATTTCTGCGGAACGAATTTACACGACCACAGCTTCCTGGCCAATGGAATGGCACTGCACTCGTCCAGCTCAGCTAACGTTACCAATCTCGGCCGTGGGCCCGCTCGCACGACCGCAAGCACTGCAAGCGAGCGAGCGTGCTGGCTAGCTCAAACGGCAACGGCGCCGCACCGCGCATCGCATCGCATCGCATCGCATCGCATCGCAGTGCGCTCACTTTCGTTCATTTCATCGAGGGTGTGCGAAAGGGCTCTCGCTGGACGGTATACTGGGCTGTACCTGACATCGTCCCATGATGGATGACTGACTGTAAGTAAGCTCTGGCCGCCCAGCCAGCCAGCCGCCAGCCAGCCATCGAGCCCGGCAACTTCTCAAATCGAGCGCCGCCGCGGCTGCATGCCGGCGTCTTTCTGCGCGCGGCACGCGGCCGTGGTCGTCCGGCCCAGAGCCTGACGTTAGCACGAGGGGCCGGCCCACGCGGCACGCGCTCGCAAAGGGGGGGCGTGCGCGCAAGAAGTGAGCGTGAGCTTCTTGGCCAACTGGGCCTGCTGGCGATCGGGCTTGCGTTGGCTTTACTTTCTCTCAAGGCCGGCACGGTGACGAGCGGCGGTACGAGTAGGCTGCGGCTGCGCGGCTGTCCTTCGGTCGCGGTTTGTGCACGAGCGCTGGCGAGGCCAAGACATGCCCCGCGCCCGCGCAGATGTCGGTTCTGACGCGACAATTAAGACAGGGCAGGTGGAGGCCCTGCTCGAGAAGCAGCAGCCGCCGCCGCAGCAGTAGGAGCAGGAGCAGGAGCAGGAGCAAAGGGAGCAGTGCATCACGAAGATCGCCACCAGCAACAGAAGTCGCGTCGGCTGCATCTGCAGCTGGGTGGGGCGATCTCCCGGGAATGGATGTCCACGAATGTCCAGCGTCCTGGATCTTGTCGCCCCGACCACCCGTCAAGTTTCCAAAAGGAGCCTGGAACGAAGCAGGACCGGCCCCTTGGAAGACCCGCAAAGAAGGCGAGTTTGTCCTGGTAATGCCTGGGCTTTTGGTTGGCGCTTGCGATCAGCCTCGAATGGCTGCTTTGGACAGCGCGAGCTTGCTCATCGCGAATTCCAGACAAGGACGACAAACGAGATGCGGGAGATGGTGCGAAAGGCGTCGTGCGTCCACTTTTTTATGCATCTTCATCCCGAAACCCGAGTAGGTGCCTGGCACACACACGCACACACCCCTCTCCCGCCCCGCCTCTCCTCGACTCGCAGCAAACCTGAAACGGCCTCGGCACATTGAGCAGATAGAGTATACCTTTGAGTAGAAAAAGAACGAGTCAAGAAAGAGAATATCCGTCAGTCAGTACGCGCGCGTCCAGAAGAAATGAGCTGCTACTACTATGGCGTTTACCCCGCGAGCTCGTCTTGCTGTAACGTATGCCCAAGCACAGCTGAGACATGCTATCTTCCGGTGGGGGATGTTGTTTGCATAGATGGAGATGGCAATAGGGTATACACTGAACTTGATTCCACTCTCTCAACCATCTACATTGCGATCATCGCCGTGGTCGTCGTCGTATGGATCCTCACGCTCGTCGGACTGTACTGTGCGATCCAGAAGCTTCAGAAGAAGGAGGCCTTTCTGCCTCCTGATCAGCGCTCGCTCACATGTGGCATGATCGTGCTTATGGTTCTCATGACCCTCTGCCTGGGGTGGATTGGTCTTCTCCTCATGTACTTAATCATCAACAGCCAGATCGACGCAGCGATCAATCGCAATGCTATGCAGCAAGTAGTTTTGCAGAACAAGGTCTAAGGGAAATCGTGCGGTGACCCTGCGTAATTAATAGAAAGAGTGCAACCACCCACTGCAAAGAAATCAAAGGAGACAACGAAGAAGCAGAGGAAGAGGAAAATAACCTCTAACAGTCATAATATTCACCATTTTGTCTCTCTCCATTTTTAGAGAAAAGAGCTTTTCGCATTTCTACTATTGCTGACGATGACTTGAGCACGCATGATAAAATGCCGCGCCACAGGAACACGTAACGTGCCGTTCATTACGATCTCTTGCTCTTTCAAGCTTTAGTACCAGTTTGGAAAGTCTGAACTAATAAGCTTTCTTGCCCTCATCCCAGAATGCTTTTGCGCTTCCCGACAAGAAGCAATCCAAAGTCGCACGGTTCGGAATCAAGGATCGTTCACCTCTTCCCTTTTTCTCTTGGTTTATACCAATCCTTCGCTCTCCACGTGAATTATCAAGGGACATTGTCTGCGAGGTTTGGGGGCTGATTTTCTCCTCTGTTTTTCGTTGTTGTCGTATTTTTGCCACGTCGCTCACCTTGCGCTCACGCGACCTCCCCAAACCGAGGGGAAGCAAGCAAAGCAAACTCGCGCCGCGTCGGGCGGCAGTAACGCAGAGAGCGGCGTGAAGGCCGCGGCGACGTCTGCTAGACTGGGCTGCCGCTCGTCGGTGGAGAGGGCAGGACAGCGAAGCGCAGACGCGAGAGCTACGCGCGAGGCTGGAGGAGCAAGATCTGCGAGGGGCAGCGAAAAGCATGACGCGAAGCGAGCAGCTGCTGGCGGCGCTGGACGCCGGCCTGGAGTGGGTCTTTGGCCGAGCAGACACCATGGACGACATCATCACGCTGGGCATGGGGCGCTCGATAGACCGCATGATTGGCCTGAGGCCCGATGTGGAGAACAAGGAGGTTTTTGAACAGGAAAGACTCCGTATTCTGCGTCGCGGAAACGAACTCAATATCTGGGCGGCCATCCTGGCCCTGGCCATCTGGACACCCGAAATGGTCGTCAGCTGGCGACAGCCGCTCTGGACGCTGGGTGCGGTCTTTGTTGCCTCGCTCATGCACCAGTACCTGTTCATGCGGTTGGCAAGGAGATATCCTAAGGCGCTTCAGTTCTACTTTTCGTTCCCAGACTACTTGGCTCTCACATCGACATGGCAGCAAATGTACGTCGAGTACAGCGGCTGGAGCGTGTCGTCGTTCTATGCTCTTGCGTGTTGGCACCGCATTGGTGTAATTTGTCTGGTCAAAGAGTCCTTTACAGGAAGCATGATGTACCTTTTTCTCTTTGTCTATCTATGGGCGTTCGAGTCACGTATTGCCCCGGAGGATGTCTTCGAGCTCGACGCGCACACTGCCAAGTACGCTGCGGGCGGCATCTTCGTCATGGCCACTTTTATTTATAGCACTCTCCGGGCCAAGGTTCTTTATTGCGAGCTGGCCGCGGCAGAGGTGGCTAAACTCGATCACCTCAAGGCTGTTTTTCACTTTGTGAGCCACGAATACCGCAATCACTTTTTCGCCGGTACGATGGCGCTCGACTCCTTGCACAGCAATAAGAAGCTGTCCCCCGGTGCGCAACGAGATGTGGAGGTACTCGATCGCGCGCATCGCAACATTTCGGCGCTCATGGAAAACGTTTTGCAAATGTCGCAGCTCGATTCGAACAACCAAAAAATTTGGCAGGGCGAGGCCGCTCCCTTTCGGGTGTCCGAAGACCTTGTCATGATGCTCCGCAAGTACGGTGAGGCCGTGTCGGGCGTTCGCTTCGGGAGGAACGTGACAATCATGTCTCATGATACTCGCATGCACCCAAAAACCGACCACGTTTGCTTCGAGCTCACCGAGTCCGACGCCGTTCGCACGCTCCCACCCGTCGTCGGGTCAGTTTCATTGCTTTTGCAGGCGACCAATAATCTTGTGAGCAACGCCATCAAATTCACGCCCCCTGGTGGGCTTGTTTCCGTTTCGGTTGATGTGGAGCCCTGCGCAGCGCCCAACAAGGTGCGTTTGCTGATTGCCGTAAGCGATACGGGTCGCGGCATCTCCGAAGAGGCGCGGGCAACAATATTTGAGCCCTTTGTTCAGACATGCGCTGGTGACGCCATTGAACTCGGCGGCTCTGGTCTCGGTTTATCTTTTACGAAAAAGATTGTCGAGGCCTTGGAGGAGGGCACTGTGTCCGTAGACTCCGAGGTTGGTAAAGGCAGCACGTTTCGTGTTTCGATTTTGCTACCCTATGATCGGGATTCCGGGGCCAGCACTCCCGCGACAGCCTTTGAGGCGAATCCACAGATCCCGAGCCAAGTGTCTTCTGTCGTGTGCATCCTCGTCGTTGACGACAGTCTTACAAACCGACTCATGCTGCGAAATTACCTTGCGCGAAAACTCGGCGGAGTCCAACAGAGCACCAAGATCGACGAAGCTGCAGATGGCGCCTCGGCCGTCGCGACAGTGTCTGCGCAAGGTACTCTGTATTACCACGCGATCACCATGGATTTCCATATGCCCGGCGACTTTGACGGCGTCGAGGCCACGCGCCGCATTCGCGAACTGGGCTTCGTAGGAAGGATTGTCGGCGTCACGGGCGAGGAGGACCCCGTAGAGATGCAGCGCATGCTCGACGCAGGTTGCGATGCCGTGTGGCGTAAGGGCGGCAATCTCGAGCAGCTTGTCAAGTCTCTCCACCTCGACTCGCGTCTCTCCCGAGAGCGCCTGCTGCGCCACCTGGCCTCGTCCTCGCACGACATTTCATGACGAAGCGCCTGCCTGTCTTCCTGCCCGCCTGCATGCATGCATGCATGCCTGATGAGCTTCCTACCACCTGTTGAGCGTGTATACAATTTAGAAGAAGAACATAACAAACCAGAGCAACGACAGCTTGAAGTAAAGAGCCCATCCATCGCCGATCCCATGCTGTCGTCGTACTACAACATACATTCTTGTCCCAATTTTCAGATCCAGATTATAGTATACTGCCGCGTCCCAATTTGCGGCAAGCGCTTATTACAAAACCCGGTATCCCGTTGCACAGCTCCGAGAAACGACTTTTCATGGGGTCCTTTATTGTTCGCGCCTTTTTGCGTCCCGCACCCCCCCTTTCGCCCGGTATACCCCGGCGCTCTTTCCACCCCGCCCGACGCCGACTGCACGCCGCGCTGCCTCCATCCTCCTCCGGCCAACGCAACCGACCGCCGAGGAAAGATACAAGCTCTGCATGCTTGTAACCTATGCCTACGCGACCCCTGCGCCGAAAACTCGACTTCCGGCTGATCGAATCGGATCGACAAGTGATTTTCCTGATGATGTTTCTTTCACATTGGCGGAGGTTTTCCCCCGCAGCGCAGGACCGGAATCAGCAGCGCCTCGCGCCGCTCTTCTGCCGCTCGCCCCCTCGCTCGCTCGCTCGCTCCTCGCCTCGCCTCGCCCGCTCGCGCCCTCTCTCCCTCGCCGCCCGCGCCCCCGCGGCCGCTGCGGCGCGGCGTGCTGCGTCGCGTCGCGGCGCGTCGCGGCGCGTCGCGGCGCGTCGCCGCGCGTCGCCGCGCGGGGGCGCAAGAGCGGCATGGCGGGCGCCGGCGACGGCGCGGGGCTGCGGGCTTTGCGCAAGTGGCGGCCGGGGGATAGGTCAGGGCGGCCGGGGGATAGGCCAGTGTGGCGCGGCGGCCGCAAGTGCGCTATCGCGCGAAGACTGGCGGGGCTGGCGGCGCCTGAAATCCCGGGCCTGGACAGGGGAAAGAAAGAAGAAGACGCCCACGAAGATAGGAACTCCTGGAAAACGCGCAAGACCTGCGACGAGACGGGCGCCAAGAACTCCGGCGGCGAGGGGAGCGAGTTGCAGCTCGAGAAGGGCGCGGAGAGCGGCAACTTGGGGTTTTCTGGGTCTCGCTCGACACACGCACGCAGGCACGCAGGGGTTCATTTCATCGGTGTGGATGAGTCCATCGCAGCCTACAGCTAGGAGAGTCGAATGTCAATCCATCCTTGCCCGAAGATGAAGCTGCGGCTGCGGCGGGAATCGGATTGATGATTACTTGGCTTGGCTTGGCTTGCGTTGCGGCGCGTGTACGCCAAGCGCGGGGAGGAGGATGACGATGTCCAGGCGGCATCTCCCTGTCTTCGTCCATCCGTCCATCCAGCCCTCCGTCCATGGCCGTCATCCTTCCGTACTTTGCTTTGCGTTGCCTTGCGCGGCCTTGGACTCTCTCGCTCCAGAACGAGGGAAGGAATGGGAGAGAGAAAGATGGTGCCAGCGCATAGTAAGCCATGCCTGGGTTAGACGCGTCCCTAGCGTTTGGCGTAGGCGGGTCCTACCGGCGGGGTGGGTACCTTACCTTTCCCGCTACCTTACTTTGCTTTCTTTGCCGGAGGCGGAATGCAATGCATTTCGGACCTCCAGGCCACGAGCAAACCCGAATCGTCCCGTGCGTGAACGAGCGTGAACAAGCGTGAACAAGCGGCGGCAGCAGCAGCAGCAACAGCAGCAGCAGCGGTAGCAGCAGCAAGAGAAGAAGAAGAAGAAGAAGAAGATGGCGAACCGTCTGGAGAAACTCGCGGCGCACCTGCAGGTGGCCGGAAGCGCGAACGGCGCCGGCGTGGACGCGCAGCTGACGAGCATGGAGCAGAAGAAGATCTTTGGCGCCGTCGGCTCGCAGTCCGATGACGATGTCGTGATCGTGTCGGCCAAGCGCACGGCCATCGCGCGCGCGCGCAAGGGCGGATTCAAGGACACCACCCCGGACACCCTCCTCAAGAACGCCTTTGAGGGCGTGCTCGCCGACTCCAAGCTGGACCCCAAGGAGATCCAGGACATCGTCGTCGGAAACGTGCAAATGTCCGGCGCCTACAGCATGCCCGGCCGCGCCGCCGCCGTTCTCGCGGGCATTCCCGAGTCGGCCGGCTTTGTCGCCATGAACCGCCAGTGCAGCTCCGGCCTTGAGGCCGTGGCCACCATCGCCTCCAAGATCAAGTCGGGCGTCATCGAGGTCGGCATCGGCGCCGGTGTCGAGTCCATGTCCAACGGCGGCAGCCCCGGCGACGTTTCCAACATGCCCCCCATGGACCTCAACTCCATCTTCCAGCACCCCGTCGCCTCGCAGGCCCTTACCCCGATGGGTATCACCAGCGAGAACGTCGCCGCCAAGTTCGGCATCACCCGCGAGGAGCAGGACCAGATGGCCGTCGACTCCCACGCCAAGGCCCTCAAGGCCCAGGAGCAGGGCTGGCTCAAGGACGAGATCATCCCCGTCACCGTCACCGTCGAGGACGCCGACGGCAACGAGAAGGAGGTCGTCATTGACAAGGACGAGGGCCCCCGCGCTGGAACCACCATGGAGAAGCTCGCCAAGCTCAAACCCGCCTTCAAGGAGGGTGGCTCCACCACCGCCGGCAACGCCTCTCAGGTCAGTGATGGTGCTGCCGCCGTCATTCTCATGAGCCGCCGCAAGGCCAAGGAGCTCGGCATGCCCATCAAGGCTGTTTTCCGCGGCTACAAGGTTGTCGGCGTCCCCGCCGCCATCATGGGCATCGGCCCCGCCGCTGCCATTCCGGCCTGCCTCGAGTCCACCGGTGTCTCCGTCTCTGACGTCGATGTGTACGAGATCAACGAGGCCTTTGCCTCGCAGGCCACCTACTGCGTCAAGAAGCTCGGCATCCCCATGAACAAGGTCAACCCCGTTGGCTCGGGCATCTCGCTCGGCCACCCGCTCGGATGCACTGGCGCTCGCCAAGTCGCCACCCTTCTCAACACCTTCAAGCGCGAGCACAAGAAGCTCGGTGTCGTCTCCATGTGCATCGGCACGGGCATGGGCGCTGCCGCGCTTATCGAGAACGAGCAGCAGTAAGCTAGTCGCTTTTCCGGCAGGCCGGCGATATTGTTGTTCTTGTTGTTCATGATTCACACGCGCCTGCGTGCTCGCATGCATGCAGGCAGACACAGACAGAGTAAACTTTTTTTTAATCCCATTTCAATCTTTGCAGACATGTATCTCACGCTTTGGGCAGCCAGCCAGCCAGCCAGCCAGCCAGCCAGCTTGTGACCGTCCGTTCGTCCGTCCTCAGCTTTCTCCCCCCTCGCGTATGGATGCATGCTTTATGGCTTGGCGTGACATAGCAGAAGAAACCATGTGTGCTCTACACCTTGAGCTGGCCGTTATCGTAGCTGGAAATGATGTCGACGTTCGAGTCAAGGAGCGGCTGGATGTCCGCCTCGATGAACTCGCGCACCTGCTCGGGCGCGCGGCCCACAAAGTTGATGGGATCCAGAAGCTCGTTGAGCTTGTCGTGGATCGCGCTAAAACTCTCGTCATCGCGAATGCGGTCCATCAGATCGTTCTCGTTACCCTTGCCCTTGACCTCGCGCGCGGCCGCCATCGAGTGCTCGCGAATCACCTCGTGCAGCGTCTGGCGATCGCCGCCGTGCTTGACGGCCTCCATGAGAATGTTCTCGGTCGCCATAAAGGGAAGCTCGCGGTTCACGCGCGCCTCGATCACCTTGGGCCACACATGAAGGCCCGAAATGACATCAATGCAAATCGTGAGCAGGGCGTCCGTGGCCAGAAAGGCCTCCGGCAGCACAAGTCGGCGGTTCGCCGAGTCGTCCAAGGTACGCTCCATCCACTGCGTGCTGTGCGTCATGGCCGTGTTCTGCAAGAGGCACATGACGTAGCGCGCCAGCGAGCACACGCGCTCAGAGCGCATCGGGTTGCGCTTGTACGCCATGGCCGACGAGCCGACCTGCTTCTTGCCAAAGGGCTCCTCGATTTCCTTCAGGTTCGCGAGAAGACGAATGTCCGTGCACATCTTGTGCGCAGACTGCGCGATTCCAGACAAAACGGCCAGGATGAAAAAGTCGAGCTTACGCGTGTACGTTTGCCCAGACACAGCCACCGCCTGCGAGAATCCAAGGCGCTTCAGTACGAGCTCGTTGAGGTTGAGAACCTTGTCGTGGTCGCCGTCAAAGAGCTCCAGAAAGCTCGCCTGGGTACCGGTGGTACCCTTGACACCGCGCAGAGGGATGTCCATCTCGTTTTCAATGTGCTGAAAGTCCATCATAAAGTCCTGCAGCCACAGCGACGCGCGCTTGCCCACCGTCACAAGCTGCGCCGGCTGGTAGTGCGTAAAGCCGAGCGTAGGCCGCGACCGGTGCTCCATGGCAAACTCGGCCAGCCGGCTCATGAGGACGAGCACCTTTTGGTGCACGAGCACCAGGGACTCGTGCATCTGGATCTGCTCCGTGTTGTCCACGACAAAGCAGCTCGTTGCGCCCAGATGGATCACCGGACGCGCCTTGGGGCACTGCTCACCCCACGCATGGATGTGCGACATGACGTCGTGGCGGAGCTGCTTCTCCATCTCCTCGGCGTACTCGTAGTTGATGTTCGTCAGGTTGTTGCGCATCTCCTCGAGCTGCTCGTCGGAGATATCCAGTCCGAGCTCCTGCTCCGACTCGGCCAGCGCCAGCCAGATTCGCCGCCACGTCGAGAACTTCTTATCCGCGCTCCACACGTAGCTCATGGCCGCCGAGGCGTACCGCTTCGTCAGCGGGTTCTCGTACACGTCGTCCATGCGTGCGTGCGACATCCTCTCGCCGTGCCGTGCCTTGCCTTGCCGAGCCGTCTCGCGTCGTGCCTCGTGTCGTCTCCGCCGCGGGCCTGCTTGCTTGCTTGCTCGCTCGCTCGATCGCTCGCTCGCTCGCGCGCTCCTCGAGGGCCCAAAGGGTCTGCACCGCGGCTGCACTGCGCTGCACTGCGCCGCCCTGCTTAGCAGCTGCTCCTGCAGAGTGCGGTTGGCCGCCAGCGACTGGCCACCGGTAAGGTCCGGGTCGCGGTAGGCAGGGCCTAGCCCCCTCTTACGCGGCCGGATGTACTACGGATCTTGGGGGAATAACGTGTGAAAAAAAAGAAAAGGAAAAGAGGAAGGTGTCGATGACGATGATGATGGAAATGTTGAGCTTGCGAGAGGTTTGGCCTGATGGAGGGGCGGCTGGGATCACTCACGCGGGAAGAAGAGAGGCGTAGGGGATCGGAAAGGGGCTGCTGAAAAGGGGCCGTTTGTCTTTGTTTGGAGGAGTGTATGGTGACCAGCGGACGTCGGGTTCTTTCTTCAAAGACAGAGAAAGTGAGAAGCCAGGGTTCGTCATGGATTGTGGAATGTGACACGAACTGAAAGTGAAAGTGCACGCCAGTTCATCAAAAACTAAAGTCAAACTTTCAAAAAATACCTTGCCGAAAATACAGCGAATTCGTCAAAAATGCCTCGCAGTTACTTTCTTTGTTCCTTTCGATTGATCGGGCGATGAAGGTCAACGACTTGTACTCGGTGCGATCTAGAGCCTAGCCAGTTGAAGCAACGACATTCACTTCACGATGCAAAAGCTGACGAAAACTTGATGTTGTTCGTGATGTTTCTTACTAGGGAAATTCTTTTTTGTCTACGATGGACTTACTTTTTCCTTGTTGAAAAGTTACTCTGTCATGAAAGAAATCTTTTTCTATGAGCTGGACAAGCTGGAGCTGTCGAATCAGGACTACAACACTCCATCCATGATGCGCAGCACGTACGTCATGCTGTCGAAAGAAGAAGAAAAAAAAGATCTTTTTAACCTTTTGCACACTACACATGCACAACGGCGCGAACGCAGAAGCCAGGAGCCAAAAGACAAAAGCAAACAAGGCCATCATCCATCATTGCATGCCCTTGGTGGGCAGCGCGAAGGACGCGCACGTCGAGCGCATCCGGGCGGGCTCGTAGCGGACCGCCCCGCCGTGGAGCAACGTGGGCTCGAGTAGAGACCGAAGCCGAGCATGTCGCGGGCAAGTGCAAACGACCCGCTCTTCGAGTGCTGCTTTGTCGCTCGCGTGCAGGAGGAAAGCGCAGACGGCGACGCCGCGCAACAAGGACCACCGCAGGGGACGGACGTCTTTGGCGCTGCGCTTGAGGATCGACAAACTTCAAAGACTGATGCAAGCCCGCGTAGACGGGCCTGCATCGGCTGGAAGTTCCCTCGGGACAAGGACCAGCTCGATGGCGTGCAAGAAGGTGTCGCTGGCCTGGCCGTCTTTTGCTTCCCGCGACTCAGTCATGAGACTCGCAGACGACATCTCGACTCGTACACCTATGTATTTTCCTTGACGTTGCAAAGTGGCGAGTATCTCTATGGATTTTGCCGTAAATTCCTTCCACCAGGTCGCTTCGTGCGCCGGACCGATGTTGAGGCACGTTTCCCAGAAGTGCTTTGCATCGTTTCGAAAAGATCCGAACTCGATCTGCACCTCCGAATTCTTGATTGTCTCGAGGGCCGACTTATGGTTGAGCCCCCCGCAGCTCTCGGTCTGCTCGATGCACTAGCAGGTCTGCCCGAACTCCCTGCGCCCGGAGCGCCCTTTCGTGTGCGAAGCCCAGTGGGGGGCATTGCCTGCGATTATCAGTTCTTGCGGCCTAGACCTCACGAAAAGGCCCACACCAACCTCGTTTTCAAATTTTTGAGCCCTCGCATGGTTCACCACCTCGTGGGGCTCATCATGAATGAGAACCGCATTATCTTTGTCAGTGAGCGTGAGACTGTTATTTCACTCGTCATACACGGACTCTTGTCGCTCATTTATCCTTTTGTCTGGCAACACATGTTTGTACCGCTCATGCCAGAGCACCTTCTCGAGTATCTCTGCGCGCCCTCCCCCTTTCTTGCCGGCGTGCTCAGGATCTCGCAACCCAGCCTCGAGAACCTTCCTCTCGGTCACGTCATCATTGCGGATCTCGACAAAAATGAACTCCAGAGCCCTGGCGAACTCACGCCCTTTGGCGAAGCTTCGACGGAAAAGAACATGGCACGCTCCCGCAACGACGATGCAGATCGGATCTCCTCTATTTTCGCGGGCGAGATTCAAGCACTTTACACCAAAGCGAATGGGTCACATCGTCAAGTCAATGATCTTCATCTTCGTACCACGTGGGCTAGTTTCAACCTTTTTGTCTTTGGCTGGGCAGACCGTTTTGTCGACGCACACACTGGCGAGATTCACAAGGAAGGCTTTGTCGCAAGCATTTCCGATCCCTCCCTGCAACGATTCTGTCGCGGCTTTGCGCACACGCAAATGTTCAACCACTTTGTAGAGCGCCTCGTCGAACATCGGCAACGACGCGCGCATCGAAATGCGGTTCCAAGCACCACCACGGGCGGGTTTCGTCGTGCAGCTGACATGCGAGAGCAACAACGCCGCGAGGACGAGATCTTCATGGCGGCGCTTGACACCATTCACGGAGAATACACCTGGGCTGATGCTAAGCGCGTCATCAAGAACGCTTTCCCCCCCCGAACATGTTATATTCCGCATGGAGCAGTGGCAGAGGCTTTGGACGCCATACCCACCACCATTCGTACAAACCCCAGGTTTGATCCTTACACTGACGAGACCTTTCACAAGCTCGCTCGCCGCTCGTATGATGTCCGACTCGCGGTTGCCGCCAACAAGGCTATTTGGACTCGCGTGGCGCACACTTCCGCAAAGAATTGGCGAGCGGGCTACAATGCAATGATATTCCTACGCTTCATGATTTCTGCAGGATCAGAGGTGGTTCTGGCGTCTGCGTACAAACATATTGGTCAGGTTGCCGGTCTACTTCGAATCGGGGGCGAGCTTCGTCGCCCTCGTAGCGTGGAAAGCATCAAGCAACTGCACCGGGCCGCAGCTGTTGTTTACCACGCGCTCACGGACCGCCGCGTGCTGCGCTGGGAGCGTTCGGCCCAAGGCGGTCACCGTATCTTCCTTGCAATGGCACGCAAGACCCAGGAGGAGGAGACGCGCTTTCTCAAGTGCAAAACGAGCCCTCTACCGAACTTTCGCAATCTTCACGAGCAGCTTTTTGCCCCTTCCGTTACGCTCAAGCCTCCTCTTCACGCGCACCTTATCTTACTGCCTCCCGTTCCTCCGCGCAAATCGGAAGATTTATTGGGTCTTGGAGCCTTTGATGCGGCCCTTGCGCCGGGGGGAACTCCACCGCCTTTGACCACGTCCATGTCCAGTGAGGCTCTCGAACCGACCCCCTTTCATCGCAACATGCACCAGCAGCCGCCTCCACCTCCGCCTAAACCTGGAAACGCGGTGTCGCCTCCTCCGCCTCCGCCGCCGCCCAAACCAGCCAATTTTGGCGCGGGCGTGCCACCACCTCCACCTCGACCAGCCGTGACATCCACAACACAAGCTCCTCCGCCACCACCTCCTCCGCCGAAGCCAGGAATGATGTGGCAGCCTTCTGACGAGGTTGTCTCTTCACTGTCACATCAACAGTATCAACTGCAGCAACAAGCGCCGCCGCCGCCACCGCCGCCACCACCGCCGCCTTCATCTTCATCTTTTTCTGATTCTCACGGCAAAGCTGCGCCACCCCCGCCTCCTCCACGCGCCTTTGAGCTCGAACAGCAGAACATTTCATCATCGGAAGCCGGTCCTCGGTCGCCCACTCCGCCTAAACCCCATCGATCACCACCCTCCAGGCGCCAGGAGAGCGCTCGTCAAAGCGAATCCGATGATGTTGTGACGAGACCTCGTAGCGACGATATCATCTCACGCCCACGACCTGCGGCACCACAACGAGAGCGCGTCCAGCGACCCCCGGCACCAGGAAAACCTGCAGCTGCTGAAAGTAGTACAGCTACTGAAAAACCTGCAGCAGCCGCAAGACCTCCGCCACCTCAGCGCGAGAGCGGAAGCAAAGCTCGCCCCGCAGCACCAGTTGCCAAACGGCCCTCTGCGGAAGAATTGCCGACTTTTGCGAATGCCAAATCCACGATGCCTCCCAAACGTCCTGTGGCACCATCGACAAAAACAGACTCTTCAGAAACTGCTGAACCTGACATATCAGCAAAGCACCAGGCAAATCCCCCGAGGCTATCTCCAACAATCTCGAGTCGTCCCAAGAGCGTTGGGGCCGCTGATCTTCGCAGACCCAGCGAGATTGTCAAAGAATCGGCACGCAAGCTCGAGCGCAGACAGAGCGCTCGTCCTGATGTCGGTGCGTCCGCTCATTCACGTGTTTCCGAATTAGCTTCCAAGTTTGAGGCGCCAAAAGCGGAGGACTCAAAAGAAGACGAAAGCAACGCAAGCGCTTCCTCGCATAGATCGATTGCCCAGCTACGGAGCAAGTTTGAGGCGAATGCGAAAACGAATGGGGACGCGAATTGAATTACATAACAAAAGAAAATAGGCTGTCAAACCGTGTTTTTCGAAAGGTAGTAAAGAGGTAAAGGGAAAACTTGATCAAATGAGGAAACGGTCGTCAACCAAAGTCTTTTGCGAGAGGTTGGCATTTCCAAAGAGTTCTCGAATCGTAACAAAGAAGCGATCGAGCAGGAAAGCCGCAAAGATAGAGAGTGTCGTGTCGTCCCACCAGAGGTCACAGGTCGTAATGCAGAGCACATTAAAGAGGATGAGATTCCAGGTCTGGCCATAGAGCAAAACGCGGTCGTACTGATAGAACGGATCTGGAAAGAAGATGTTGTCCTTGGAATTCATCATTTCTGGCGGCGTGTGGAGGAATCTGTGCAAGAACGTCTGTTCGCGGTGCTGAATAGGAAATTCTGAAGTATCTTGGTCGACGAAGCTCCGCAAAAACGCACTCAGCTTGCGCGACGCGCGCACGAGCTTTTCGGCCACAGGTCGACCGCTCTTTCGACGCAGCACTCGAAGCAAAAAAGATGTAGTGTCAGCATGTGCACCCTGAATCTCCTCGTTCATCATGGTGCTAAAGATGTGGTTGTACTGGCGCTTCCACTCTCCCGTCACGTAAATTTCAAACGATTGCAATCCCCTTTCCGGACATCCGGGCAATCCGCGGTCCGTAGTGAGTCCCTCCTCCTCCTGGCGCAGCTGGCGCGAGATCTCCAGCATGCTGCCATCGGCAAACTCGTGCTGAGACCTACAGTGCAGATAATACCCGTGGTACTCTTCGTCGAGAACAAAGATGGATACCTTTGCAATCGTGCAGAGATCAATGAGAGAATGCGTCGGAGGCTCGGTAATGTAGCGGTCCTGGATCGCCCACTTGAATATGATTTGCGTCGTGGTAATGAGAATGTACCAGAAACTCGTATTGAAGAAACGCAAGACCATGTTGAGCGGGCCGGCCGTGAGATCTCGAAAGTCAGGCGTTGGCGTCGCTGCGTACTGAACGTCGCCGGCGACGAGAATGGTGGCGAGCAACAAGAAAGCGAGATTTTGGTCGTATTTGCGTACACGCTGAAGCTCGTTCCACTCATTCGTCATGAAGATTGTGCGCCACACGCTGATTGGAGCAAAGCGTGTCTTCGTTCCGTCGCCGCGCTTGCTCTGGACGCGCCCACGCGGTTTTTCCCAATCAAGAAAGAAAATGTCCACATTTGACTGCACAACAACAACCTCGATCATTCGCGCGAGCTGACCGAAGAAACACAGCTGAAGGACGATCATAAAAGGGTAGTAATCATTTTCCTTGCCGTACTCCTCGCGAAAGACGGGCAGCAAGAGATGTACGCTGTCTTGCATCTTGAAAAAGATAAAAATGTAGGCAGCGTACGCAAAAAGGAACCAAAAGAAGACGGTCGAAAACGTTGACAGCATGTACGAGACACATCGAAGAAGAAACACAAAGTCGACAGGTGAATCGCCAGGAAGTCTCGAATTACGTCGCGTCCAATTGTACAGTCGCAAAAGACCAAATAACCCCACAATGGTCATTGTGATGCCGAAGAAGGCCGCTGTCGACTGCCAAAAGCTGTCGTACTTTTCCGTGTAGGCAACAGTGAAGGAGAGGTCGACATACGTGTTTTCCTCAAGTGGGTTGCCCTCCTCGTCAACACCATCTCGATAAAAGTCGGCGACTAGTCTCTCCTCGTAGAGAATTTCCAAGACTGGAGGCTCAATTTTGTTTGAGGAAAGTTCCTGCACCGTGGTCGTGAGCGTGATGGTTTTGGCATAGCGAATAACCGAGGCCTCATCGCTTGCAGAGACGCTCGATGACACTTGATCATAGAGAAAGAAGCGTCGTGTCAGTACATCGTCCGCCTCCTCTGCGATTTCTGTGTTCTCGTTCGGAAATGCACCATTTTGAACCAGATTCCGATTGCGCACTGGGACAGGATAGAGTCGTCCGCTGTTTGCCACGTCAACCAAGTACATGTCATAGAACTCTGGCTCGGGAAAGTAGCGCATCAAGTTGAAGAGGTTGCAGGCATATGTGTGGCCGTATCCGTAGCCAAACTGGCGCCATCGAGGAACTTGGTTTTGGGTGGGTGTGCAAAACTCAAACTCTGTCGTCACATTAGACCAGCCCAAAAAGGTGCCATTAAGACTGTAGCGAGCAAGCACGAACTGCATGTAGTCTACAGTTCCATCCTTTTTCTGCATGTCAAAGGAGAACTCTGTCTCAATACCGGTGTCGGCCAGCACGGTGGGTGCCAGGTCTTCGTAGTGCAACCATGGTGTAAGTTGTCGCCAGTCCCAGGTCACTTCGTTCCACTGGTCGCGGTTTTGATGAATGTCTGCCATGAGTTCGCACGCTGGCGATTCGTCGTTGTACTGTTGCAAAACGCACAAATTTGCGAGTGCCTGGCACATTTGCAGGCCCTCGGCGTCCCGCAAGTACCGGCATCTGGCGCCGGCGAGTGGAAAGTAGTGGGAGAAGATGGCCGAAGATCGTACGGTGTAGCTCGTGTACCCTTGATCTTCACTAGAGGTTTGAAGCTCCCGTCGACCCCGTAGGGTGCCAGCAGCAGTAGCTGCAGCTGCAGCGCCCACATCTTCAGCTTCGTCGAAATCGAAATCGAAATTGACATCTTCCAAAGCAACAGCCGTAGCAACAGGACTTGATGCTGGAACTGGCGTTGCGCTTGCGCCCAGTGCGCGTCTGGCACTACTGGTCGGATCAGTGGTTGGTACAACGTGGGTGTACTCGACCTCAGCATAGCGCTGCAAGTTGACGTAGGCCATTTCCGATGTCAGCACGCAGGTGACACCGCTGCCAATGCCTTCAATGCCAACTTGCGTCCAGAGTGGGGCATTGTCACTCGGTAGCGCGCAAACGCAGCGGTTGTTGTAAATGACCATGGCAGGGTGCGGACATGGCTGGCACGTGTACGCATCCGCCTCAACAATGGCAGGATCGCCCTCTACGCCATCTTCTGCGCGAGCTGCAAGGTAAAGTGATCTCACGAGCGTGCCATTAGGACAAGCCTCGCAACGTTTGTAGGCAAGAAGGTTGCCATTAACGTCGCGTTCCCGAAGAACATGGCTACTGTCTGTGCATTCGCATTGCTTTGTTTCTGTGTTGAATGAAATCCTGGCAGCGTCAGGGTCAGAGGTGGAAGAAGGCCCACATGTTGTGCAGGCCGTATTGTCAACCGTAGATGCCTCGGGGCACTCGTTACAGCGAAACGCGTCGCACCAGTAGCTGCTCAAGGCCGAAGTGGTCTCGCACGGAGCAGAGGTATACAAGTCATCGGCATTCGTGATCCAGCCTGGAGCACAGCGGCAACCGACGGCGACGGTGTATGATCGTGAAGAAAAAGGAGAAATGAGACTCATGTAGTCCGCAATGCGTGCGTCAAGCCCATCTGTTGTGAGAGGGATGTTGGGAGGACTCGCACATGTTTGACATTGAAAGCTGCTTGTGTCCAGATACTCGTCCTCTGCGCAGTCCGTCAAAAGGATGCTCTTTTCCGCAGATTTTGTCTCGCTGAAGCACGCAACGAGAACAACAAGTGCCAGGGCGAAAGCTTGCGTCCAATGCGGACTTCGCATCGAAACTCCGCTGCTCCTCTGAGTCGATGCAGGACACGATCGTCCCACGAACCCAGTCATTTCGCTCGCGCCGCCCCTTTCCGGCCAAAGAGACTCGCGCGCGGACGCAGACCGCATTGCGCGCATGCTTTCGAAAACTTGGGACCCAGCTCTGGACAAATGGGCTTGCTAGCTTGCTTGCTTGCTTGCTTGCTTGCTTGCTTGCTTGCTTGCTTGCTTGCTTGCTTGCTTGCAGGGGACGCGCGTCTCGATCGGCCGAGCTGTTTCGGGCCCCGCCGCCCGCACCTTTGTCGAACGGTCATCTGCGCAACGCGTTCCCCGAGTCTCGTACGTCGACTGCAAAGCGGGCGGGCGCGCATCCGGGCGTGCGGATATACGGGACGGCCCTGCGCGGATTCGCGAGCGAAGTCGCGACAGGCCGGGCCTCTCCGCGCCGCAGATCGAGATCGCGAGATCGCGAGGTCGCGGGGCCGCGCGGCGCGAGGATGCAGGCGCAGGCGCAGGGCGGCGGCGGCGCCGCGGACCTGGCGCGCGACGGCGTGGACGCCGTGCACGAGGTGCTGGGCGCGGCCAGCGACGTGCTGGCGCAGCTGAGCGAGGGGCTCGCGCGGCGCGTGGAGGGCGGCGCGGCCAGCGCCGGCCAGCTCCTGCACGGGCGCAGGCAGGACCTCGCGGAGCGCAGCGGGTTCATGGACGAGGAGCTGCTCGACGTCCTCGAAGAGGAGCAGGAACTTCTCGCGCAGGAACCCACCCAGGAGCCGACCTTTGAGCAGAGCAATTCTGCCATGGACGAGGACAACGACGAGGACGACGAGGACGAGGACGAGGACGAAGAGGATGAGGACGAAGAGGATGAGGACAGCGGCGACGACGATGCCTTTGCGCCGCCAAAGGATGCCTCGGACGAGGCTCGCGACGCGGACACCTTCGTTGCGGCTTTCCGCAAATATGAGGAGGCTGTCTCGGTGCTCCGCCCGCTCGCAGAGCAGCTTGACGCACACAAGACTGCCGTCGCTTCCGGGCAGTCAGCCCCTGCGCACTCGGAGCCAGCTTCGGCCGAGGATCTTGAAGAACTCGCCCGACTTCGGAAAGAGGCGCAAGCCAAGAATGCTCGCCTCAAGCTACTCGTTGACCGCTTGCGACTCTTGCAGCAACAGCTCGCATCGCTTTCGATATCGAGCTAAACTTGTGATCTGCGTTCGTCGGGGCTTAGCCAGCTATGCCTATGTCCAGTTTTGATCGATTGGACGATGCATACGGCATAGCCTGGCGAAATATTTCTTTATTCTTTGTTTTTTCGCGCAAAGAATGCCTGTTGCTTACTGTTCATGCTGACTTTGTTTGGCGAGAGGACATTTTGGGCAGGGGCCCAACCTCAGCGCTTGCAGATGCCGTCATGAGCTGTGACCGCGCCTTTTGAATCACGGGTAGTATGGCTATATCTTCTTCATTGTGGAATGTGTATTTCTATTTTCTACGGTTCCGACTACGCCGACGTGCCATGTGACCTCTTGACCTCACTTTTTTTTTTAAGAGACCGTCTGACTGCAAGACGTTCTCCGGAGATTTGGCACTTCAGCCAATCGCCTCACCGGCGCGCAGGCTCGCTCTGCAGCCGCCTGGCTGCCCGGAACACCGGGCGACACGGCCGTGCAAGCCTTCGTCGTAAAGTTGTGTCACCCAATCATCAACGATGGACCAGCACAGAAGGGGTGACTTTGCGCGGGCCTTGCGACCGTGTTCGGGGAGGAGACTGCCGCACAGCTGGGCTAGATGGCAGGCACGGACAAGGAAACGCGTGGAGAAGACAAACTTGCTGTTAGATATCGTTGTTGGTCGGTTTTGCCTGCATTTTACGATGTTTGGTCCTCACGTTGGCAATCTTTGCCTTGATTTAGGTCTCTGTAGGGAAGCTAGCTAGCTTGGGCCCAACGTGTTGATCAAGAAAAGTCTTCATGCTTTGCTTGGGTGTCTTGCTTCGGTTCGTGACCGTGAGAAGTTGAATCTCGTTGGCAAATTTGGCTTCCATGCCTTTTCGCCCCCTTCCTGGTGACCAAGACAACATAACTTCTGCAGCTGCTGCGTCCTTCGGTGCACACTCTGCTGCCCTTGCCATTCTTTCAACTTACTCTCGAGCCTTCTGTTGAGTGCTGAGCTGCCCGATGAGCAACTTGATGCGTTCCTCAGAAGGAAGACACCTCAGAAGGAAGACACAATTGTCCTCGGAACACCTTCTCGAGTTGCGCGCGCATCACACCTGGCCCCATCTTGTGCGACGAGTTCTCGACGCCTAGTCCAAAACGCTCTTCGACTCGCTCCGCCGCGCCCAACCTTGAGGTTTCGCTGGAAGAACATGGTGTTCCGCGAGCGCATACTCTGGCATATCGCTTCTCCCGTCTCGCAGGCTGATCATCGCTTGCGACTCATTGCTTGCTATTGGCATGGCGTTGTCCACGCCGATCGTCTCGCACGCTTGCTCAATTGTATCCTCGTCATCGTGGGCATCATCGCGCAAGTCGATCCCAGTCGAAGTCGTAGCTCGCATAAGCAAGTCTCCACTGTGGCCCATCAACTCCACCATGCGACGAACTGCGTACGCAACAACATCTTGCCGCTCGGAATCGACAAAGTTTGTCGATCGTTGCTGCTGTGCTTGCTGCTGCGATCGATGTTGGCCTGACAAGCTGTCGAAGCCTTCGTTTGTTGCACCACTCGGTGAAGCATGACGCCAAGGCCGACGAGGACCACGAACTTTGCCACAGCGAAACAAACTTTGCAAGTGTATTCCCCAAGAGCGGTTTCTCGAACAAAATGTCATCGCTCACTGCACCAGGAGCTCGTTCAGGATCAGTCATTGGTACCTTATTAGGCGCTTTTGCGTCTACCTTTGCCCCATTACAACTTGGTACTCTCTGCCCATATTAGCGCCTATTACCATCACCCCACGCGGCCCGCAAACGCGACAACTTTTCGTCTACGAAGTTTCGTGACTAGAAAAGACCAGATTCGTGCTTTCCAGGCCGGGCCGAAGCCAGACGTCCTCGCCGCGGTCTGCGAAACGCAAGTACGGATTTTCGGGTGTGAAATAAAAACAAACAAAAAAATAAAAGTTATAAGCAAAATACTACTACTGCGTAGCAGTTACGGTCGGTCGCCCACGCAGGCATGGCACACGGTAGCGCAAAGCCACACGATCAGGTCTCAGGTTTGATTCCTTGGACATGCAAGATGTGTACCATCCCGCTAACGTCGCCAACAACGTAAACATTTCCCTCGCGAGCTGTTTGTGAAATTGTGTGCTCCGTAGTGAAGCCTATCGCTCCGCTATGCTTCACATGCGTTTCGTTCTTAACGTTCACCAAAGCCTTTGGCCCAGATGCGGTTAGTGCCTCCGCTTCATCCGCGTCGAGTGCCTCGCCCGTTCGAGCGTTCCAGTAAAGAATTTCATTGCGTGACTGTGAAACGATGGTGTCGCCCTGTATCGCCACGCTGGTGACGAACCAGGAGTGCCCCTTCAACACGTGCTGCTCCTCGCCCGACGTAGCGTTCCAGATGCGCACCGTGTTGTCATTGGACCCACTGACGATGGTGTCGCCCTGTATCGCCACGCTGTAGACGTCACCAGAGTGCCCCTTCAACACGTGCTGCTCCTCGCCCGACGTAGCGTTCCAGATGCGCACCGTGTTGTCATTGGACCCACTGACGATGGTGTCGCCCTGTATCGCCACGCTGTAGACGTCACCAGAGTGCCCCTTCAACACGTGCTGCTCCTCGCCCGACGTAGCGTTCCAGATGCGCACTGTGTTGTCATCGGACCCACTGACGATGGTGTCGCCCTGTATCGCCACGCTGTAGACGTCACCAGAGTGCCCCTTCAACACGTGCTGCCCCTCGCCCGACGTAGCGTTCCAGATGCGCACCGTGTTGTCCTCGGACCCACTGACGATGGTGTCACCCTGCAACGCCACGCTCCAGACCAAACTAGAGTGCCCCTTCAACACGTGCTACTCCTCGCCCGACGTAGCGTTCCAGATGCCCACCGTCTTGTCCTCGGACCCACTGACGATGGTGTCACCCTGCAACGCCACGCTCAAGATCCAATCAGAAAGCCCCTTCAACACGTGCTGCTCCTCGCCCGACATAGCGTTCCAGATGCGCACCGTGTTGTCCAAGAATCCACTGACGATGGTGTCGCCCTGTATCGCCATGCTGCTGACATAATCAGAGTGCCCCTCCACCACGTGCTGCTCCTCGCCCGACGTAGCGTTCCAGATGCGCACCGTGTTGTCCGAGGACCCACTGACGATGGTGTCGCCCTGTATCGCCACGCTGTAGACCTCATCAGAGTGCCCCTTCAACACGTGCTGCTCCTCGCCCGACGTAGCGTTCCAGATGCGCACCGTTCCATCATCGGATCCACTGACGATGGTGTCGCCCTGTATCGCCACGCTCTTGACCCTATCAGAGTGCCCCTTCAACACGTGCTGCTCCTCGCCCGACGTAGCGTTCCAGATGCGCACCGTCTTGTCTCCAGACCCACTGACGATGGTGTCGCCCTGTATCGCCACGCTCAAGACCGAATCAGAGTGCCCCTTCAACACGTGCTGCTCCTCGCCCGACGTAGCGTTCCAGATGCGCACCGTCTTGTCCGAGGACCCACTGACGATCGTGTCGCCCTGTATTGCCACGCTCAAGACCCGGTCAGAGTGCCCCTTCAACACGTGCAGCAAGGGGTCGCGGGGATGAGCAAGGGTGACGCGAGTAGGCCTCAGCCATGGCTGATTATCAGGTGTTTGCAGACTACCTGCCAAGGGATCTTTCGAGTCGTGACCAAGACGCGCCAGAACTTGCGACGCAAGTTCGTTGGGATCGTAGCTGAGGGCATGCACTGCTTTGCTCAGGAAGCGGGGCGTATCACTTTCGGGCGCAAAGTAGATGTCGAGTTCGACGCAGTCGCGGATGAGGCTTCCGATTGTGGCGCGTCTTTGTGCCTCATCGTCACCGACAGAGATGGCGCTCTGTACCCATGCAAAGTCATTCAGGAGCTCAAAAGCCGCAGCGTGCTCGCCGCTCTCGACGAGGTGAAAGACAGCGTGACGGAGCGAAAAAACGTCGTCCCGCGAGCTGCTGCAGTATTTGGCCAAGGCAATATGGCCATCGTCAATGTCCACGCCAAGATCTCCGCTTTGATCAAAGTCAACCAGCCAGTCTGCCATCCGCTTGTGGATGAGCGCCACGCGACCAACGCCACCCTTGTACAAGAGGTTACGTGCGTTGTCAATGATCTTCTTGGTCTTGTTCTTAGATTTGCCGAGAATCACGGTGAGTTGCTCGACGCTCAGCGGCTCGCGTGCTGCCACGATGGGAGTAAGCAGTAACTGATAGGCATCGCCGCCCATCTTGTCGCGCAGGCGCTCAAAGTACTCTTTGAACATGCCGCCAAGCCCATTGGGAATGGCGTCTTTGTGAGAGATGTCCTGCGTCTTTGTGAGAGATGTCCTGCAAGGTCAGCACTCCACCTTGTTTCTCCTCGTGCATTCGGTCCAGGGTCTCGGGAAGAAAGCTTGCCCAGAGAAAGAGACCTTCGGATCGCTCGGAAAGAATCTTGGCGCAGGAAGCAACGTCCTTTTGCTCCACGGTATCTTTCATGTCGCACAGCAAATGCTCGATGTGCTTTTCGATGTCACGAAAATTCTCTTTGTCCTTGAGCTCCAGCACTTGAGAATCAAGGCTGTTGTTGGTGATGCCGCGCTGGATATTGCCTTCGGGACGTGTGCTCACAACCAAGCTGAGCCATGCCGGCATCACATCCTTCCACGTACGAATGACCTTTGTCAAGACATCGTCGCTTTTGCTGCACTCGTCGAGAGCGTCGAGCACGACCACTTGCCGCATCTGGTCTGGACCGAGCTTGTTCAAAGGATCGACGAGAATGGTCTTGAAAAGATCTGCCAGCGTCTTTTCGCGAAGACCCTCAAAGCTTACTTGATCGAGTGCTTCGAGGAAATGAGGCACGGTTTGACACAGTTGCCAAGCAATGCTTAGAATTGCTTCGGCAGGTAAAGCCGCGGTCCCATCATCGTGTCGAAAGAAATGGTACGCTGCCACCGAGATGGGCTGGCGCTCTTTTTGGCTACGACGCCACAGGCTACGTACACGTGACGACTTTCGGCGCGGCTCGGCGCGTTCATCAGCCTTGCTCTTTTCGACATCTTCGCCAGTTTTCAGAGCGCCTCCGCGGTGGCAAAGCTCGGCCATGATGACGCTCTTGCCAACGCCGCCGTCGCCCACAAGAATGAAAACGGCACTCTGTTCCTTTTTGTACCAGTCGCAGAGCTCGTCAATGATCCAGCTCCGCGTGCCGAGGGTGAACTTTGCCGCCTTGCCCTTGGCCCATGCCTCTGAGCTGCACGGATTCAGGCGAGGATAGATGTCGCGCATCAGAGGGGTCAGGTCCGATGAAGCCTCAGGGGTCTCGATGCGCGTGTGAATGGCATTAGCGAGGCGTTCGATCGCCTCGTCCGAAAATCTGCCATTCGAACATTCGGAAAGATCTACCGGTGCTTGTCTTGTGAGCGCGAGCTGAAATCGCCCAGTCCACCCAGTTGCGGGCTTGGTCATGTCCTCTTCCAGCGCGGCGACCACGATGCTGTCAAACCGTTTGTTGCCGGCGTATTGGAACTCCTTGAGACAGTTGTCTGACCGATCACCTTTGTTGATCTTGTCCATGTACCCTTTGGTCGCGAGGATGAGAAATACGGTTGACGTGTCGATGCCATCAGCCATACTTCCGTGAATACTGCCAGACACTTGCTGAGCATCGAGCCAGACGTCAATGTCGTGGTCGCGGAGTCGCAACGCGAGTTCGATGGCCATCTTGTGTACCCATTTGTCTTTGCCCCACTCGTGCGAGAGGAAGGCGTGGAAGCTCCGGCGTCCTGGCGCACCTACGGCACGGCCTTTTGCGGCAACAGCTTCGGCCATCACCCAATCAGCGGCGTCCTCTGTGGGCTTGCAAAAGTTGATGAACAAGTCGTCGAAGATGTACCAGGCAAGCGCGCCCATCCAGTCCTTTGTATTAGCCATGGCTTCGTCGATGAGGATGGGGACAAGTGAGTTCGGAAGGACCTTTGCCACTGCCTCGATGAGCTCCCAATTGTCTTCGAGTTTTTTGCTCACGAGCATTAGAGCGACCTCGGCATTTTTGGCCTCCTGCTCGGCCTCTGCGACGTGGCTGGCGGTGCGCACGGGCACGCTGAGGCGAGGCTGGATTGCGTCGATTAGCTGCTCGGCCACGGTCTCGTCAGCGGGATCGTGTACGACGATCACGGTAAAGTCGTCGTCAGCGAGCACCTCAGGGGATGCGAGAAGCGCCTCCGCCTGCTCAGACGCGGCAGTATGGAGCTCTGCCTCCGCCTGCGCAGCTTCGTTCACCTCGCGCTCGACGGTAGATCCTTTGTTGCCTTCCTTGCCCGCTGCCGAAGACGGCGTAGATGCTTTTTCTCAATCTTTCCATGGTGCAAGTCTCGCTCTCCAGCCTAACGGTCCTTTGTTTTGACTTCGCGCCCCTTCTCGCGCGCGGCTGCCCCTTCTCGTGCTCGACTGCCCCGCCCCGAGCGCCGTTGCCCTCGCCCTCGCGGCTGCGCATCCTCGCTCTCCGCCCTCGTGCGGCGAATTGGTTCTGCTGCTCGCGCTCTGCTCGTACCGCCCTCGGCGGCTGGAGCGAGGCGATAAAAGTTCCAGAATACCCCCTTGTGTTGGCCTACCATGTACGTACAAAGGTCCGTGGTTCTGCTGGAGAGAGTAAAACAAGAACTGTATGCTGCGCGTGCGCATTTTTTCCGAAGCCCTTCTCTTCTTCTTTCCCTATAAAATTAGGGCGCGCGCGTGCCAATAGCTGGCGGCCGTTCTCGGGCGTGTAAAGAGTATACGTACCGCGTGTCCAGCGTGCACACGTCGCGCGAGCCCGTCCGTCCGCGGCCTTTTCCCTGGCGAATCAACCGCCAGGGCTGGATGCGCGAGCGGTGGTGGGCCTGACTGTGAAAAGGAAAGCGGCCTGGAAGGCGAAGGGGGTAAAGGGGATGACAGGAGCGATTGGGAAAGTAAAGCACGAAAGTGTGTGCTCGCGATTGCGGATGCTGCTTCGCCTGGCCGCTGGCGCAACAGTGCTGCTGAGAATGAGTCGCTAAACGAGCCTGCCGCGCCAAACTCATTGCGCGGGCCGACCGAGCCTGACAGCTCTTTCACGAGGTTTATGTACTGGCTGACGCGCCAGAGTGTCTATCTGCCAGGTAGATGACGACGCTGCAACCAAGCTACAGCTCGTGCTGAACAGTCTATCGGGAACGGGCGCGCGCCCACCAGCTGACTGCATTTGCGCATTTTGTAGCTGCGCCCCTCCCCCCTTCCCCCTTCTGACGCCAATCTTTCTGGTGTGCTCTGCCTGGGGCGTCCGGCCAAAATTTTCTCTTTATGATCTCGGTAGAAAGCACCAAACAACTCGCGCGAAGCAGCCACTGGCCTTCCAGCTGTGGAAGCAGGCCAACGACAACTCGCGGAGCAAATATCCAGCGCAGAGCCTGCTCTGTCCATCAGCCAGGCGTTGTGCGAAAGAAGGGAGAGGCACGAACAGGCCTGCAGAGCGTCCCGCTCGTTACACAACTTGTCAGAACAACACTTGGCATCCGATGTGCCTTCCATCGAGGGCAAGATCTGGAATGCGAGATGGTGGCGAGTGCGTGACAAGCACGCCCGTATCAGTTGGGATGCTTTCCCAGATGCCTCGAGCGTGCCCTTGCGATCGGAGAGGAAACGCCCAAAGACTCGGAAGGTGATGCACCTGCACGTCCGGCGAGCCATAAAACGTAACGTTGTCGATGACAACTTCTTGTCTCCAAGTAGTGAACCCCTACTTCGGCCAGTTGCTTACGAAGATCCTTCATCGAGCACCCGCACTTCATTCGTCGAGCGTACTCTCGAGCATGTGCGTGATCTGGGTCAAAGATCGTGTCATAAATTCCAGCAACGAGGATTTTGTGTCTATGGGTTTGCCTTGCAAGCCATTTAACGAAGGCTGCTGCTTCGTCAGCGCCACCGTTGCTGCAGAAGTCGCCAGCATGAACAAGGACGTCTCCAGGTGGCAAGTTTCCAAGATTGCCATGCCGGCAATGCGTGTCGGAGATAAGTACGAACCGCATGGTGTCTGGGTTTGGTTTTGGTGGTCTCTTCAAATTTCCAGTCACTGTACCGACCGCGTCGACTTGGAAGGGTATACTTCATTTACGTTTATTTTGACCGTCTTTTTATAAGAGCAGGAGCAAAAATATACGGAGATTTGACAGACCCGAAAATCCGCACTTGCGTTTCGCAGACCGCGGCGAGGACGCCTGGCTTCGGCTTGGCCTGGAGAGCGCGAATCTAGTCTTTTCGAGCCACGAAATTTCGTAGACGGAAAGTTATCGCGTTTGCGGGCCGCGTGGGGTGGTGGTAATAGGCGCTAATATGGGCAGAGAGTTCCCAGTCGTAATAGGGCAAAGGTAGACGCAAAAGCGCCAAATAAGGTACCAATGACTGTTGAAATTCCCAGCATCCTGAACAAGCTCCTGGTGTAGTGAGCGATGACGTCTTGTTCGAGGGACCGCTTTGGGGAGTACACTTGCTAAATGTGTTTTGTTGTGGCACATTTCTTGGTCCTCGTCGGCCTGGGCGTCATGCTTCAACGAGCGGTGCA
>BGKB01000131.1:35051-160600 GCA_003116975.1 Aurantiochytrium sp. KH105
TTTTTTTTCGAATCGGTTGGTCGACCGTTCGCCCACCGGCGAGAAACGTCGATTGCCGCAGTCTTGGTCTGCAAAGTCAACTCGTTGCAAAGTTAGACCGCGGGCGCCCCGGGGCGCCCTATATAATATATGGGCAGGCGGGCGCGTGAAGGGCGGAGCAGAAGGGGGAGGGCGGCGCGCCTAACGGCGGGAGCAGACGGGGATCGCAGGGGTGCGGCGGGCTCGCGGTGCCGCCGCGGGTGTACGGGCCTTGCTGCCCAGGAAAACCTGTGAGAGGGCGCGCGGTCAAGGGTAGCCTGTGCGCGTGGTTCACGCACGGGCTTGCGCAGGAACAGGGCCATATGGAGGCAGCTGAAGAGGCGCCGCCGCCGGTTCTGCCGTGTGGATGATATGATGCGCAGCGACCAACCTGAGTACGAAGACGCGAGGGGTTTTGTCACCCCCATTGCAGACCGCAACCAGCCAGGCTGGGCGCACCGTCCCTCACACGGGAAGCTCTACGGCGAGAAGATCGACATGGAGCCGTGGCGAGCAACTATCCGCGAGATCTTCGAGCGAGGTATCCGAGACCAAGGCGCCAAACAGTCCGCTTCACTTATTCTCGAGAGCTTGGAGAAGCACTATCCCTTCAGGATGGACATACCGGGGGAAGCCGACATCAACACGGAGATCCAACGTCTTTTCAGACTTCAGAAGGAGGGTCGTCCTCTCGACACTCCAGCGGGCCGAGGCATGGACAAGCGCTACGTCGCCACCCTTCGAGAAGCTATCGACCAGAATCTGACAAAGGACGAGACCCTCGACTACTTTCGGAGCAAATGGGGCGCCACTGAGGCCGCGTTGACCGCGCTCGGAGGGCCAAAGCCAAGCAAGTTCCTCCAGGACAAGACCATCATCAACAAGTGGGCACAGATGCGAAGAGCTCGGCAATCCGCTGGCCATGGGCAAGCAACGCAAAACACGCAAAGCAGCACGCAGAGCAGCACGCAAGGCAGCACGCAAGCAGAGCGTGCTCCCAAGCGGAAGCGCCACCGGCTGGACCCGCGCTACATCGCAACGCTCCAAGAAGCACTCGAGCAATCCTTGACCACGATGGATGCCCTCCACTTCTTCCGCGAAAAGTGGGGCCAGACCGAGGCAGACTGGAATGCGATGCCAGGTGACAAGCCGGCGTTGTTTCCGGAAGACAAGCAGCTCAAGACCAAGCTCGCCAACATGAAGCATGCCCTCAAGAAGCAGAGGTCGGAGGTTTGACGACTTGCTGACCCCAGACGTAACGATAAACAAAGATAATTCCGATGCATTTGCGCCAATCTCACTTCTACTCCGCTCATGCGGCTCGCCCACCGGCCTTGTCGCGCCTTCTACGCCCCCGCAAGGCCCGCACGGACGCTCAGGGGCTCGCAGGTCCCGGTTCTGCCTGCTTGTTCCCTAAGATGCTTCCTGATGATTAGCTGCTGATTAGGTCTTTGCCGGGCCGAAGCAATTTTGCAGGGACACCCCGCACGCCCGCGCGCTCCCGGCCGGCGTCCTCCCCCGGGGTCGCGCGCACGCTGCCGCGGCCGCGCGCCGATCGAGGCAAAGCCGGATGGGTCTGATGCCCAGGAGGCCTTCGATTATGAGGAGACGATCACGTACTTTACTCGCGAACTCCGTGTTAATTAATTTAATTAAAAAACTTTAATTTGTTCCCATTTGCTCATTTTGCTCACTCATGTCATGTTGTCGCGCAAACCTGTAGGCCAAATGTAAGTCTTGGGGCAGATTCTCCTTTTCCAGACGTTTTAGGTGCGGGTGCTGGACGAGGAGCTTAGACAGCGTTACTGGATAGGCTTTAAGCATGCGAAGGAGGTCGTAATTCTTCGCAGTGAAATCGACCCGCTCGTCATTCATAAAGTGCAAAACTCCATTTGGGAACATTGCAAGGACCTTCATCTTCCAATCTTCGATTATGAGGCGTAGGTCTTACATGACACAATCGAGATACATTTCGCCCATTCCGTAAACGACGTGCTCACCAGATTCCTCAACCTTGGTGCGCAACAGGAGATAGCAGCGCACCGCACTCGATTGCAGTGCCCAAGCCCTTTTCAAGTGGTGTTGCAATCGTCGAAAATTGGTTGCGGCTGTTTGGTGTTTTGGCGAACATCTTCACGGTCGAGGTGTCTGCCACAGTCTCACAAAAAGCCAACATTGAATCCGAAACCTTGATTTTCACGCCGGCAAACACCTCGCGTAGGTCTTGTATAACACAATCGAGATACATTGCGACCGTTCCGTAAACGACGTGCTCGCCAGATTCCTCGACCTTGGTGCGCAACAGATGATACGACTTATTGACACAACGCAAGCCATGCAACATTTGGGCAGGTCCGAACGGAGGATTGACAGGCTCTAGCGCCAACTTCATGACAGCAGCGCTATCAAACTTGAGCGGCGCAAAGCTTCCCAGGCCTGATCCTGCCAGAGCATCCGTGCCGACACCAGCAAGCGGCTCGTCCACGGAGATGAGTGTGGCGGCCTTGACGATATGGTCCACAAGACCTACAATAAATACCCATTACCCGCAAAAACCTGCTTCGCGAGAATGCGGTGTCGCGCCTGACACAAGCTCAGCGCGTCAATTGTGGCCAAACTCATGTCCTCCTGATCTGATGTGACAAAAGCCTCGCCCAGGACGCGCACGCGCTGGCCGACGCGGAGCGATCCGCTGCATAGTCTGGCCAGCGTTCGGAAAGACGTTCCATCGGGTGAGGCCCGGACAGTCAATTGCATTTAAATAAGAAAGGTCTTGCGACCATCACCTCAAGTCCCATGGTCACCGGGCGCAATTTAATTGAAAGTCGAAGTTCTTGTTCGTCGCATCGCAATACCGAGGCGAGGTGCGCGCGTATTTGCGGGTTAGCTTAGTATACATCCGCATGGTCCGTAGGCTCACCCTAGCGGCTGGCCCTCGTTTGCTATTTTCCTCTTTTTCAATGTTCTTGCGAGTTCTTGTCTCTCTTGCCTCTGCGTCCGAAAATCGCTTTTCGCTCGCATTTTGCTTTCTGCCTTCCCCCCCACCTTTTCCTTCCTTCTTTTCCTTCTTTGTGCATCAATCGATGAAGCAGAACCGCGGCGAGCAATGTTTGTATTCTTTCCTCAAGGTTGAGGACGATGAACGCGGCGGTGGCGCGATGGCGGCCGGCCCTGCGCTCGTTCTACAAGCGGTACGTTTATGCTTTGCCCCGGCGGTGATGTCTGGGTCGGTTGGCCTGCCCTCGAAGCCGGATCGCGGCGCGGGCGTCGTCGATTCTGCTCATGGCCACAGGTTTTTCGTGGTCTGGCGCACAAGACCCCAAGTGCCACGAAACAACGCGGCGGCCGCGCAGAAAGGAGGACGACTGACGCAGAAACGAATGCGACGGGGACACTCTGTACAGCGTGCATCCAGACCTCCTGGGTCGACTGCCAGACAATGTTCGGGCAGAGAATCAGTCGTCCATGCAGGAGCTAGAAAGCCTCTTGGCGCAAAAGCCTTCCGAAGCGATCAATCTGCGCTTTCACGTCGTGAGCGAAGATCGCGAAAGCGTGGCGAGCATCGCTTCGGCCACATTTCGAGGCTCTCTTTCGGACCAAGCGTGGAGAAAACAACTCGATGTTGGGCTCTCCGCCTTGCTTCGTGACGTGGTGGTCCCCGAGCTCTTGCCAGAGCACGTTCGAGCCCGAGTAGAGCAAGCGCGGATGAAAGCAGAGCACGAAAAACGACAAGAGGCCAAGAGAGAAAGCGTAGCGCAAGGGTGGACGCAGTTTCAAAAGGAATGGCTGGACGCTTCGGAACAATCGAAATTCAATCGACAGAAACTCGCCGAGGAAACCGAAAAGGAGGCGATTGCTATGGGCATGTTTTGGCGCGAACCCATTTACAAAGACGGCTTCAGTAGCTCGCCTTCTCAAGCAATATCCAGGCTCATCGACCGCGATAGGGTGCGATGCTCAGAAACTGTCGACCTGGACGATGGCCTCGAGTTCGCCATGGATACCTTGCGGCTGCTCGACCTGAAAACCCTGCGCACTCTTGAGACCGCGCTCATGGGAGACATCGTCCTCAACATTGCCGCTTCGGACGCCAAGACGTTCTACAAGGGTCAGCTCATCCAGCTCAGCCTCCGACTTTCTCCAGAACGTGCTGCGCGCTACGTGACGGACGTTGTCGATCACTTTGTCATGGTTCACGAGGAGTCGATGCGGGCCTGACAATCTCGGGCTACGTCCCACGCAGATCCAACTTACCACACAATGAATGTATCGTATCATCTTTGTTCTCGAGGCAGGCCGTCCAGAGCTCTTTGCACTCTCATGTCAAGAGCGAGTCCGTTGAAATAAAGCAAAACGGTGTGTACCACGGATCTCAGCGCTTCAAAAAAAAAGACCAAGAACAAAAGGCAAGGCCTCTTGCGCCGCTCAGTCAGCTGCGCAAGAGGTGAGGGGCCTTTGCGCGCGCCGCGCGCGCGCGCGTGGACCATTGCCCTCACCTAAGAAGCAGTCGGAAGCGACACAAGCTTTTGCGAACCAAAGGTACGTCCATCGAGTCGCCTTCGATCTGCTCCAAAGTAGCCACGCAAGACATGGCGCTCGAGCGAGCGCTCGAGGAGGCGCAGCGCAAGAAGAGCGGCTTTGTGCGGGCCGAGGCTGGATTCCACGCCGAGCTCTTGCCAACATGGGGTGGCAATGCCAAGGACATTTTGGATCAACCAAAGTGTTGGTCGAGTAGGGGAATCACAGAAAAAATACATGGCAGCGATAAAGCTCAAAAGCTCGCAATCCGTACAGGACTACGTACCGACGATGCACAAAACAACCAAGAGATTAATCACATTGGCACACGGCGACAAAACGGGAGCAAGAGAGTCGTGACAGATGGTAAAAGATCCGCCCCCCCGGGCCCAAAATCCTTGCCCGCATCAGTTGCCAACGCCACGGGTCAAAGCGCAAATGTGCTTGACGAGGACGAGGTGAGAGAACGCTACGCGGCAGGTGCGGTAAAGCGCGTCGAGAAAAGGTTTGAGGAATTGCGGCAGGACCCAGGACGACACCACGCACTCTTACAAAAGATTGCCAGAGTCCGCAGGGAACAGCGACCGACTCTTGCCTATGGAAGAAGCCATGTCGTCGAGAACAAGTGGCTCTGCGACGATCGCGAGACCTGTATTGCACATTGGCGCGAACTTGCCGACCTCCGCGCTCGCATAGCGAACGCCGAAAGCAAACGAGACAAGATTCAGCTGCTTGCTCTTTGGCCTTCGCCACCAGAAGAAAACCAAAGTGCGGAAAGGAGACTAGCGCGAATATCGGATCGAGCTGCCGAAACGGCGGACCGAATCGAAGACGCACGCCGGCGAAGAGACGAGCTCGAGATAGAGCGTGAGCAAGAACTCATGTACCTGACGAATCGCCGCGAAGTAACTGCAGACCTCAAAAAGCGTGTCGAGCGCGCCATGCGACTTCGCGAGGCGCTGTGCAAGCTAGTCGTCATGGCAAAAGCTGGGAGTGCCCTAAGCAGTCGACTAAGTGCGACGCAAATGGAAAATATTGAGCGGCGACGCATGGTCCTTGCTGCGGCAGCGATCCAGCGACGCTGGAAGGACACCAAGGCTTCTGCGGTGGGGGCGCAGTACCGCAATGCAGTCCGGGTTGTGCGAAGATTCGCAGTCAGGAGCGCTGCGATCCGTCGTCGCCGCAAGACAGAGGATGCCGCCAATATGATTTACTGGTTCTTGACCGCGTACGAGAATGCAAACTTTCAGATGGTCATGCGCAACTATCGCTATCGCGTCGTAAATTGCCAGCGGTATTTCCGTTCGTACGTGCAGAGCACGCGCTCTCGCATTCGAGCACTGACAATGCTTTGGGACAAAGTTGAACGGGAAATGATCAAAGCAGAGCGGTCGCTGGCCATTGCGGCGGTGCGCAAATCGCGATCCAAGGAAGGCACCTCTGCATCTCCTTTATCGACGTTTCGCCGCGGAACCGATCGAAGCATTGCTCGAGGACCAACCTTTTCGGGGGGAATGGGAACGAGCTCTGCTTCGCTCGCGATTGGGAATGCTGGTGTGCCGGGAAAGCTTTCGCGACATCAGACCGCGAAAACGAGAGCGTCCCGCGTACAAGGAAGCGAGACGTCGCTTTTGTCGGGCGTCGCTGCGCAACTCTCGGAGCAGGCTTCGACGCGCTCGACGCTTTGCAACACTTCGGCAGGGGCGCTTGCTGCGGCTATGGACCTCGGCATGCACGTGCCGCGCAAGGTTCCCAAGGAGATTCGTAGACGTATCATCAAGGAGCACCTCGAGCAACTACGCGCTCAGTTCAAGGAACAATGGAAAAAATTCTGCCGTTCTCGTAATAATGTTGCTGCGGAGGCACGCTTTGTGACGGTCGAAGATGTACGCACGGCCGTGCAAGCGGTCTCACCGACAGAGCTCGACTCGATGCTTGCGAAAAAAGGCGAAGACTCCGAGGCAGAGCAGCGTCCGCCACTGTTCAAGGTCTTTTCGAATACAACCGAAAAGGTCATGCTCGATCTAATTGAGCGTGGACGTGCCATCGTGGAAGATCAATTTCTGGACGTTCTTAGTGAGGAGCCATGACCTCTGAATACCTACTTACCTTTGGAAAATAAAAAGAAGCCATGAAATGATTGCAGGTTTTCTTTGGTCGAAATAAATTGTCAAAGGGCTCAGCGCCCCGCCGCGTCCAATCTTCGTGGGACTTTACTTTTTGTTGCTGTTCTTTTTTCGGTTGAGGGAAATGGTGGGCAGAGTCCAACAGGAAGAGACATTTTACATACGAATGGACATTTGCCCAAGTTTGCCAGCTTCTTCTAAAACAAACGCACACATACACTGAAGAAAGTAACAAACGGGACAATTTTTGATTCTTATTCACAAACTTATCAGAGCTCACTCCAGGGAGCGGCTTTCTCAGCTTACATGACAACGCACTTGCCAGCGCTCTTGACGGGAAAGCGCTCACCCTTGACGATTTCATCGTAAACGCGTGTATACGTTTGGTAGTATGCACCGTTGTCCTTGACTTTAGGCCAAAGAATAAACGTGATGACAGGCGCTGGAATCTTGGCATACTTTTTCATCCACATACGGCGGTCGGCCTCATCGAGAGGACGAAGTAGGTTACCGAGGAAGATAGGCTTGATGGTCTTGGTGATTTTTGCCTCGAGAGCAGAGGCTTCTTTCTTGGTAAAGTTTGCGCGAAAAAGAGGCAGGCCAATCTCTTCCTCCTCCTGGAGATGGGCGCGCATCTCTGCGTTAAAGGCTCTCACGGTCGCGGAAAGGGTTGCGCGGAGCGGCTCGAGTTCCTCGCCGGGGCGGTTCTCCTTGATGGCCGCCGACAGCGCCTTGATCTCTTCTTTCGTGCGGCCCATCAGGGACATGAGCGTCTTGTGGTCGGCGGTCAACTTTTCGGGAACTGTAACGCGCTCATTCATGGCTGGGAAGAAGATTTCCTCCTCGTGGTCGTGGTGCTCGTGAATGATGTTGCAGATGTGCTCATACCATTCCATGAGGTTATCTCCCATCCACGGCTGCATCTTCCCTGCGGCAATGTGCGCCGGGATGGTCTCCTCCACGATCCGCACCAGGTCGTCGAGGTCGAGCCTGATCGCATTGTGTGAGACCACCCAGCCGTCGTACTTTACCGGGTACTTTTCCCAGCCGGGGAGAGGCTTCGTCGCCTCTTCCGCGGGCGCCTCCGTCGCGGTAGGCACGGCCTCTTCGTTCTCCGTGGCGGAGACTGCCTCCGCCTCCACAGCGGGCGGGGCCGTCGCCGTCGCCGTCGCCGTCGCCGCGCCTTCCTCGACTTTGACCTCCTCCGTCGCGGCCGCCTGCTGCTCCTCCTCCTTGACCGGGATCGACTTGGCGTCTACGCCTGCCGCCTCGCTGTTCTCGTTGCTCGCAAGCATCCTCCTGCCGTCGCTCCCCTGCTGCTGCTCCCTCCAAGCTCTCGTCGTTGCTCCTCGTCCAGCTCGTCCAGCTCCTCGACCTCGTCCAGCTCCTGGCGCGCGTTATTACAGGTCTGCCTGCACGCGATGCTGCGACGCGATGCGGCGCGATCCGATCCGATCCGATCCGACGCGATGCGATGCGGCCTGTCATCAGGCCGCGATCAACACGCCAACAACGCGTCTCCCTCCCTCTCCCTGGCGACCAACACACGCCATGGCCTGGCCAGCACGCGCCGTCTACTGGCTACTGCTGCTGCTGCCAGCAGCCAGCTGCAGCCGCGTCTCCTCCGACGCCGGGACGCGGTCTCTTCCCTCTCGTCCCAGGCCGAAAGTCCCGACTGCGAGCCCCCTCTGTCTCTGGCCGGCGCAGTGGGGCCGGAGGGGCCGGCTCACGCGCTGGCTCACCGCGGCAAGTAAGCCAGCCAGCCAGCCACGCTGCCTGCCGGTGGCGGCTGCCTACAGCGGCTGGCTTGCGAGGCGAGGCGAAGAGGCGGGGCGGCCGGCGGCAGGCACGGCGAGACGGTCTTGTCTTGGCCCGCGCGGCGAGCTCGCGCGGCGAGGGGGCTTGGGAGGCAGGCAACTTGCGCACAAGGATGAAGAAGGAAGATTGGCAGGGAGAGAGGAAAGAGGAAGGAAGGAAGGAAGGAAGGAAGGAAGGACGGAGAGAAAGCCGACGGAAGTAACGGTAACCGACGTAACGGGCGCTGTCTTCGCTCCCCTCAAGTTTTGGAGTGAGTGCCCGCAACTTACTTGACAGCGACCATGGCCAGTGTCGGCGCTGTCACGTCACGCTTCTTCTCCGTGTCAAGAGAGCGCGAGCACGCGCGGAGCGAGGAAGGGGGCGGGGATCTGCCTGAAAGAAAAGAGAAGCATTCTTGGGAGGGGGGGGGCGGGAGAGAATGGGGAAAGGAACGAAAATGCGACGACGAAGAAAGAGTTGCGAAATTACGGCCCAAAGCAAGGCGGACAATCTTGGTCTTGGTTGGAATGGCTGGCGGAGGAATCATTGGTGGATGGGCGTTTGTCGTAGTGAAAGAAGAGAGGAAAAGAGAAGAATTGAGGCAGTTAGCCAACTCCAAGATTCGGGTTTGGGAACGCGGACGCCCCAAAACGCTGTCGAGCTGACAAACCACCTCGCAGGGACAACGTCAAGCGAACAATTGCGCCACCCCGAGAAAACGCATTGCTGACTGATCACATGAAGCTGGGACCCAGACCGCACAGTGCAAACAAGAAGCGGAAAAAAAATCAATGCTCTCAGTTCAAACAAGAAGCGGAAAAAAATCAATGCTCAACGACTGCCGCATATTTTCGGGGGTTCTGTTTTGTTTTGCTTTACGAGAATGAAAGGCGACCTAAGGCTGGAGCGAGAAACAGGCGATGCCAGAGTTGTGAAAGGCCACGGCGATGTTCAAGCGCGTCGCAAGCGTGCGCGAACGGCGGAGCGAGAGACGTTTCGATGAAGATCGAGACTTTGACTGTTGCAAAAAGAGAACGCAGTTGGCTTGCCCAACGTATGGCGACGCATCAATACGCCCAATGGATTCCAAAGAGGTGGTGAAGCATGTAGGCACCTCATCAGCGACGTACTGCCAAATCTCAAAAGATCCGTCCATGAGCGTGGCGATAAAACGCTCGCCATCTGGCGCCGTCGCCACGTTCGTGTAGCCAACATGAGTCTGAGAGGCGCGAAGAATGACAGGCTCACAGTCTTCTGCAGCGACGTCGGCCCACCAAAGGAGACCTCCGTCCTCGCTCCCTGTGACAGCCGCGGTGGACGATAAAAACGAACAGGCAGGAACCCAATCCTTGTGAGCCTTGGCATGCGCGACGACGAGGTCCTGCGTCTCGATATTCCAGACACGTACGCCGCGATCCCGACCCGTGCTCATCAGAAAACTTTCGGGCGTCGGACTCAGCGAAAGCCTTAGCACAGCGCCCACGTGGCCCTTGAGTGTGCCGATGATGTTCTCTCCCTTCAGGTCGACGAGATAAATTTTCCAGTCCTCACCTGCAATAGCCGCGGTATCTGAAGTCGGGACGACGACAATGTCGTTGAGCTCATCCTCACAGATCTTCATCACCAAAGAGAACTCACGGCCCGTAGACGCGGAGACCTGGAGGTCAAGAATTCGCAAGCTGCCATCATGTGACACGATGGCAAGCCCTTTGCCAGAAGAGCAAGACGCAATTCCAGAAACCCAGGAACGGGTGGCGGACTCTGAGACGCGGATGGTCTCCGTCGCCCCCGATGCGTGCATCAGGGTCACCGTGCCATCAGTCCATCCACAGACGAGGACCTCACCGATCTGGGCGAGACAAATGGCTCGGTAGGCCGCGACACCTTTAGCATCAGACGCAAGCTTGCCTGCCCACATGCGCACCACATCGCGCTTGGCGGAAGCCCGGACCTCCTTTTCTTTGGAAGACTTTGCAAGCATGCTTTGGTCACGCGCCCATGTAGAAGGTTCGACATCCCAGATGCAAGCCGTGTTGTCGAACGAGACCGTCACGAGCGACTGACGTGAGCAGGAGAGCGCCATCGTCCGGCAGGAGCGCGAGTGCGCGTCAAATACCCGCAAGAGGGACCCCGTATCCAAATCCCATGCACGGCAAGTGTGATCGTCGGAAGAGGAGAACACAATAAGTTGCGAGTCGTCGCCAGTCAATGCGCCGCCCGTGTGCACAGTAATGCCTCGAAGATCACTCGTGTGTCCTTGAAGACGATGTAGCAGCGTGCCGTCCGTGAGGTCCCAAATGTGGACGCACATGTCTTCACAAGCGCCAGCGAGGTAGCGACGCTGCGTTTCCGGCCGCCAGAAACAGTGCACGCCATTGAAAGGCTTGGATCCAGCGCCGAGCACGTAGATTTGCGTACAAGGCTCGTTCCAGACATCATCGGTGCGCCAAACGCGGACATCTGTGTTCGACCCGGCAATGACGAACACGGGCGCGCGCTCCGAAGTCGGCGCAGCGATTTCGGTGGCATACGAAGCATCGACGCAATTGATGCCATAAGTAGAATCAGTCAGCGTGTGGAGCAGACGTGGCTCGCCGCTGGCGTCCGTACCTTGAAGCGCGGGAATGTGCCAAACCTTGACGTCCGTGGCCTTGGACCCACTGACAAGGAGAGGAAGAGGGTGACGCGTGTGTTCGTCATCATCGATGCCGGACCGGACGGGGGAGACCATGTAGACCCAGTGGTCATGAGCATCCTGAATATCCTGTACCATGGTACCTGAGTCGGCGTTCCACACACGAATACAGCCACCATAAAAGCCCGAGACGAGAAAGGACGCCGAGCTGCCGACGGGTCTGTGCACAGCAAAGCGTGTCGCGCCGCCGACGTCAGCCTTGCGATTGAGCGTCTGCATGAGCTGGCCCGTGCGAAACTCCCAAATCTTGAGTTCTCCATCTGCCGCGCCCGTGGCAAAGCGATCAGCATCGATTGTCCGCACAAAATAGGGATTCTTGCGATGGACCACAAAACTCATTTTCAGATCCCCGTCGCCTGACGTCAGAACAGGCTCGAGGCTCGTAAACTCTCCCACGGCACGTTGGTGAATGCTTTGCACAGCCTTGAAAAGGCCAAAGAGATGAACGTCTTCAGAAGTTGTGGAGACTGCGAGGCGGTTCCAGAGCTGTTCGGCGAGGCAGCCAGGCTGACGCGAGACGGATGGCAGCGAGAGCAGGATGCAGCGCGTCAGCACGTGAAGTTGGCGCCGAGCCGACTCGTCAAAGACCGGATCTTCGCTGGCGAGCACAATTTGTTCAATGACGTCGGCGAGCGCAGAGCCGCGTGCGGCAGCTTGCAAAAAGCTAAAGTCAAAGGCCACCCTCAAAAGATCGAGTTTGGTCTCTGGCGGTCCGAGACGCGTCTGGTACACGAGCTCGCGCAACACACGAACGTTTGGTTTCTCCTCGAGGCCAATGAGTGGGGGCTGCGCCAGGATCATGCGATCGGCCGAGAGAATAATGTCATCCCCATTGACCTTGTGGTCAAGAGCGAATTCTTGCTGCGAGGTCCGGTTGCCAAAGTAGGCCGCCAGCTCAGCATGGCGACTTGCATAGCGGCGCTCCGCTTGCTCACGAAACTGTCGATGAAACCACGCCTTTGTGTTGCCGGTTTTGCGCACAAGAAAAGGCTCGAGGTCCGAAAGGAGGCGCGTGACGACAAGTGGCGGGATCCGCGGAACAGGCGGCACCCACCACCGAAAGACGGAATCGAGAACCTCGTTGTGCAAGGAAAGAAGATCTTCGAGTTCTGGCTGGGAAAGGCCGTCGCGTGCGCTTGTGAGAAATCCGAGGGCCACCTGGGTGAAGAGCACTCCGTGTTTTTGCTCAAGGTCCTCGAAAAAGGCCGCCAAGAGGGACACCACGTCGGTGACTTGGTTCCAATTCTCCGGCAGAGGCGTAAATGAAGACCACTGCGTCATTTGGTTGAAGACAGTGCGCAACATGAGGTAGGTGGGCTCTTCAGCCTGGTCAAGGACTCGCTTGCAAAATGCTCGTTGCTCTTCCGAATCGCGTCTGTCGAGCTGTGCAAGCCAGGTATCGAGGACGAGGTCGATGTCATCAAGTCGCATGATGGGAACCTCGATCTCTGGACACTGGAGAATGACGCGGGCGCGCTTGAGAGGACGTCGGTTGCCACTGTTCATGGCTGTAAGTAGGAGGTGACAGTGATCCGGGACCTCGCTTTCATGCGGAAGCCAAGCCAACGACGAACCTGCCGGGAGCTGATCGAGCGAGTCGAGCACAACGCAGAGAGGACGCTCAGCACTAGCTCGGGCCAGGAAATCGTCGCGAAAGGCTTCGGCGAGTTCGTCAAAGGTTGCATCGGGGCTGACGCTTTCTCCACCATAAACGGCACAGATTTGATCGCATACGGAGCGCACAAGATCATCAACCGAGCTGCTGTCGGCGGTCGTACCAATGAAACGCACAATGAGGACAAAGTCGGAAGGCAGTTGTGTCAATACTTGTGCAGCCAAAGCGGTCTTGCCAGAGCCGGAGATTCCACTGACAAGGGTCGCCGGTTGGGTTTGCGCTGCGTCGGCGATGCGTTCGATGAGTTGTGTTCGCCCCACAAAATCTTTTTGCTTGCGCTGTGCAAATCGCGCGTGTGCCTTGGCCTCTTCAAGTATGGTCAGATCACTGACACGGGGCGGCAAGTCAGCGATTTGCTCCGCATACATGCGGCAGAGCAACTCCAGTGTGCTTCGAATATAGGATGCGTGAGAAGCGTGAGCGACAGCGTCGATTCCACCTTCTTTCCATTCCAAAGTGGTTGAGCTTGCAGCAGAGGCATGTTCGCCCGTCCACTCGCGGAGCGCGGCGAGATGTTCCTGAGCGCCATCAACTGTATCGCAGTATCCCGAATGCTTGACATCGCCGTCCAGATGACGTGAAAGTAGCAGCGAAAAGGTGCCCGGATGGGTAAAGCCAAGACGCATTTCGAGTTCCGTAACGGAGGCCTCATAGGGCCTTCGTGCCTCTTCGTCGTCCCCATAAAGACGCTGCGCTGCGGCACGCAAGGCCCGCTGCATGGGCTCAAAGCACTCCGACCACCATACCCGGCTGGCTTCGTTCTGCACTTCGGCCGAGTATTCGGGTAGAACCTCGTAGACGGGCCGAAGACGATAAACTGCTGGGACACTGTTGGTGTCGAGAACAAACCACGTCTCAAGGAGGTCGCGGTCCTCTTGGCGGTCGCAGTGCGCGAGCAAGGCTTCGAACTCTTCCTGTTCAATGTCCGCGGGAAAGGGTCGGAAACCGTACTTGTCGCCGACAATGCCGATAAAGTGCATGGCTGCGCTCGTGTCGAGACAGCGTTTGAGTTCGCGAATGCAAATCTCGGCAGTCTTGTGTTGCGCGCTGATGTCAGAGTTGATGCCCCAGCGCATTTCGCTTAGCTCGAATTCGTAGCCCGCGTCGCGGCAATGCGCACGGAGCAATGGGACACAGAACGCAACAAAACAGTCTCTCTCTGACCGCGTATCGGTAAAAGTGGACGACATGAAGGAACGCACAATTTCTGGAGCAAGCTTGAGATCTTCGGTTGTGGCATGGCCGGTAAAGACGCGTTGGACCAGATCGGGATCATCCGCAGCTTGATCATCTATCTCTGCGCTAGAATGTGTTTCATGGTTCTTTGTGACTTCGGCAAGTACATCTGCGAGGGCTTTGGCACCGTGGCGCCCGAAGAGGGCCTTGCTTAACTTGTCAAGTTCATCTTGTTGTCGCCACGCCTGTCTGCTCTTAGCAGCAGCCGCGGGCTTTGCCTTGGGTTCATCATTCACTTCCTGCGTGGGCTCGACCGCCTGTTTCGCTGCTCTCGTCTTTCTCCTCGTCGCCTTCGCCGTCTTGGCCGTCTTCGATGCCGTCGCCACCGATGACGACGGCTTTTGCCCCATGGTCGGTACCTTGCCTGTGGCAATCTCCGTGCAGTGTGCGTAGCCTTCGCAGTTTTGCCCGAGCAAAAGCGACGGGCCGAACCGGGTCTGCGGCTCGCTGTCGCGCGGGCAGTATTGCTCGTGAAGCAAATCTCGAGTCTACTCGCGTCTCGTCTCGTCTCGTCTCGTCTCGTCTCGTCTCGTCTCGTCTCAAGCCGAGCCTCGTCGACTCGTGCGGCCCTCGCGGCCATCCTCATCCACGCTGTGCCGTGCCATGTGCACGCGCTGGGCACACGCGAGTACACACCCTCTTCTTGGCAACAATCATAAGCCATGTAAGCAAACTCTAGGAGGTCTTAAGAGCGTTACGCAATATGGTCTTAGCGGTTACGCGAAACGTGAATTTCTTGGACAAAAAGAAGGCGAAAAAAATACTGCACGTGGGCGCGCGCGCGCGTGGGAAAAGAACTTGTCGAGCGAGGGATCCGGCTTGGCCCCGCCCGCACGGTGGCAATAAAACTCTTACCCCTCCGACGCAACCTCTTTCGTCTTGTTTTGTTTTTGTCCTGACGCACGCGCGAGGCGTCGAGACGTGCAAGGTCAGGAGGCGAGCATCGCCTGGGGTACCATGGAGCAGCTCAAGAAGACGGCCCAGACGTGGCTTGGGGCAGCGCAGAACGCACTCACAGCGTGGACCAGCAACAGCGCGGACGGGTCAGATAAAAAAGTTCGCGACGACGCCCTGGAAGGCTTGATCAGGTCGGTGCGGGTCGAGCGCAAGAAAGGCCCACCTCTTGAGGTTCTCGCCGAGACGCCTCGATTACGTCTGCGCCCATGCCGCGAAGATGACGTTCCCTTTTATCAGAACCTGTGGACCAATCCAGAAGTTATGAAGAAGTATGCTTCGGGCAAGCCGCAGACCGATCCCGAGTATGCTTATCGGCGTCTTGTCTCGAACGAGAACAGCTGGACGGATCGCTGGAAGCAAGGCAGCCCGTGGAGCGGGATGGTGGTCGAGCTTCGTGAAACCCACGAACGTATTGGCGCTGTTGTGGTCGGTGGCGGCGAGCTCGCTTATCTTTTTGATCCTGCATTTCATGGTCAAGGCTATGGTCGCGAGGCCGTTGTTGCTCTGGTTAATGTTATTGTCCCCATTCTTGCTCTCGATCCGAATACTCCAGATGTGCCGGAAACCGTTGAGGCCACTGTTCGCGCTGATCATATTCCGTCAAGGCGTATTCTCGAGACATGTGGCTTCACCTCGGATCTTAACATTAACTATCGTGAGTTCGATGGCCAAATGTTTGAGCGCTATATCTTCACTGTGTCTGTACAGCAGCTCATTCAAAGGTATGAAGCAGCACTTGCTGACGCCCCCAGTAGTTCCTAAGTAAGAATGGATCTACACAATATCTGGATTCGAAAGGAATTCGTCGCTTTCTTGGTTTGCGTGACATCGCAAACAAAAGTGAAAGGTTATCTCAGCACACCTTGCATGTCTTCATTTTCTGCGCGAGAGCGATATGTATCTTCCAGAATGATTCCAATCATTTACTACCTTCCAGAGCTGCTCGAGATCGCATAACACAGACGCTTCGATCAAAGATTCCCCGTATCTTGGCTCGCTCGATTTAATTTCCAAAACGATTTCTTTCGCAACATTGTGAGCTTTTTCATGATTCGCAATGTTTGCCGTTGCGGGAAACAACAAGCTAGTAAGCTGGTTGAAATATGACATACATCACTTGCACACGAAGAGATGATTCGCAATGTTTGCCTTTGCGAGAAAATCTAAGATGAGCTGATCAAGATTGACATCCATCTTTTTTTTTTTTCTAGAAATGATAACAAGAGGAGAGAGCAACATCTTTGCAAATTTATCTTTGCAAATGAATCGCTCATTGCGTGTCGAACCTGGTGACTGGAAAACAACGTTTCTTTTCAAAGATCAGATTTCAGAACTAGCTTTCGTTTCTATCAGGGCTGTGTTTCCGTCAAGACAACAGTATCGTTCCCATAAAAGGTGTCATTCGAAACGATCAGGGAATCGTAGATGCAAGGCCCGTCCAAGGGATCCAGCAAGTCGAGATGGCGACACTCGCTTGAAAAAAGCCCACCCGAGGTGGCGGCGGTAATGGAGGCCATGGAAGTGTACATGCCAAAGACAGAGACTACAACGCCAATGATGAGGAGGACAGTGTGAAGACCGCGGTAATTGGGCACGCGAAACATTTCGAGAATGTAGGGAAGCCAAAAGGTGAGCGCGCCAAAGCCAAAGGCGCCGACAAAGGCTTGAATGTTGCCCACGCCGGCATCCTGCAGCATGAGACCAAAAAAGAGCTGCGCAAGCACGACCCCGAGACGATGTACCACGCGTTTGACAACGGGTGGCACAAGCGTGCCAGGTTCACGCAAGCACTGCTTTAGCGGCGAGAGATTGTAGACATGGACCTCTACAGTGAGGCAAAGCAAAAGATTGCTAATGGCCGCCTCAATGAACATCCACACGACCGAGAGAATGACGATGGCGCTTGTCGTGTTGTCGTCCGGGAGATTGTCGACGAGAAGTGGGCTCGTCCATGCGCCCCATACAAAGTAGGTGGGCACAATGGTGAGGACATACTGCGCGACGATAATGACAAAGGACCAGTTGAGCGCCTTGTAGAAATGTCTTTGTGGTTCGCGCATCTCGCGAATTTCCTCTGGGAACATGCCATGCCCCCCGAGCATCCACATAAAGGTGGAGAGACCGCGGAAAAAGGTCAGCACCTGCGAGCCGGCCTCTTCCTCGGGAATTTCGTACGTAGGTGAGCAGTTGGTCCCCATCTCGTACGAGGACATTTGCACGTAGATGAGAATCAGACGCAGCAAGGAAATGGCAATGGAGAGAGCCGCCAGGGGCATCACGTGCGAAAAGGTGGGCGTTTGTACAAGGACGGCAAGGATTGCCGCAGACACCACAATGAGCGTAGAGATGCAAAGACGGTTCTCTTCGTTGACGTGGCGTGCTGCGAGCGACATCCAGAGCCCGAGCTTTACCAGGAGAACGACCACAAGCGTAAAGTAGCTGAGCACCTGCATCGTGAGAGCAAAGTAGTGCCCGCACACGCCAAAGGCGCGTTCGGTGATTTTGGGGTAGCTTGCCTCGTCTTGTTCCGGAATGCTTTGGTTCCCCAGCAGCCTGCCCGTGTAGTACGAGGTGGCGACGCCAAAAATGAAAAAGAGGGTTCCAGCGATCCACCCGCTTTGCTGGAAGGCGTACGGGCCGGCAATGTTGTCCGTCGTAAACGCTGCCGTCACGATGACAAAGGTGTACCAAGGGCTCACGCCCCAGGCGCTGCCGCCGACGCCCGGCACGGCGTCTTCATCGACGAATTCGCCGGAGCGGTCGTCGACCTCGAGACTCAGCCTCGTGAGCTTGGTGCGCTCCACCCCGCGCAGGCCATCGTCTTCGCCCAGGGCGTGGTCGAGGCCCGCGCCCGCGTTGGGGCCCGGCGACCTACCGGACTTGTCGTCCCCCAACATTCTCTTTCGCTCGCCCCGTCGCGACGCGACGCGACTCGACGCGACGCGACGCCACTCGACGCGAGCCCGCTAGCTCGCTCGCTCGCTCGCTCGCTCGCTCGCCTGGTCGATGATCGGGCTTTGCACCGCCAGCACCTCGCGCTCTTTTGCGGTCGCGAGAGAATCCAGTCTCGTGGACTCGGGACCTCGCCGTTGTGTATCATCACTTACCAACGCACTCACTATCACTCACAGTCAGGCTCGAGGAATCCAGCTTCAACGCTGGAAGGACAAGGACAAGGACAAGGACAAGGCCGAGGAGGAGAAAGATTAGCTAGCGCCAAGGCCACCGCTGGTCGGTCGAGCAGCCAGTCAGCCAGGCAGGCAGGTGGCCGGCCAGCGTGCCGGCTGGGCGACCGTCGGCAGAGTGATCGATGGATCGATGGAGCGATTGTGCGCCGAGGCTTTGTGGATCGTGCCGGATATGAAAAGTCAAGTCAAGAAGCCGTTGTGGGGAGGGAAGGACTCGGAGGACAAGGCTTGAGAGGCATGCGAAGTAGCAGCGGCACCTGCACAACTTGGAGAGATGTCTCTCTGTGAATGAGCTTGGCCGCGCGCGAGAATAGAAGATAGGGGTGCTCGTCTGTCGCATGGGTTGGAGGCTTGAGAAGCTCGCTCTCTAGGGGGTTTAAAACGGGCCTACTCTCACTCTTGATTGCTCTCTCTTGGTCTGCCAAATCTTGTTAGCCAGAATCACGTGGCCTGCCTGCGAGGCAGGCAGTGCAGCTACCAGCCACCTCGCCGGCAGAGGACCCAGTCTCTTCTTGTGCGCAACGCAAGCGCAACGGCTATGTAGCTGTGTGTGGCATTTGCGCTCTCAATTTTTTCATGGTTTGCAAAACACTTGGCAAGAGCCATCGCGCCGGCGTAGGGTTCGCGTGCGCGTGGTTTGCGCGGGCAACATGCAAGCGAACAGCCGTGCAAGGTCAAATAACCCGACGCCTGGTCGTCTGCGCTGGCCCAAGAACCACGCAGGTCCTGAAACGGTGCGCGAGATCCCGCCGCGGCCCAGAAAGGACGCGCAGTCTCGCGAGGAGCAGCATTGCGATAGCGCGACAGGACGTGAGCTCGCCAAACTTCGCGTGCAGCTTCGCTGTTTGCAGCATGAGTTCGAGCTTGAAATTCTGCGTCGGCAGGAAGCCCGTGTCGCCCAGCGAGAGTCTGAAGAGGCGCATGCACTCGAGGTTGAGAGTTTGCGTCTTGCTGTTCAGCAGGCCGAGACGCGGGCTCGCCACGCCCGCGTTCTTGCCGAGATTCGAGAGCGAGAAACGCTGAGACGTTGCCACTTGGCTACAACTGCAATGGTGCTCGCCCGATGCGAGCTTGCCAGTCTTCGAAAAAGGGCAGCGAGGACAGTGACAAACACTGGCGAGTATCGCGTGGCCTCGAAATATTCTCACGTTTGCCATGAAAATGAGGATGACAAGCACGAGAAACAAGAAAATAAGCAGGGCAGAAGCTTCGAGCTGGTGAAATCGTCTCCGTCGAGTGCGGAAAAATCAAGTTTGCGCAGGAATCGTGCTGCCACGGAACGCACGGCGAGAATGAAGCATCAGCAATGGCACGAAAGCGAGACGAGGTATCACGACGAGATTGATGCTCTTCGCTCGCGCGCACGGCATGCGGAAAGAGAGCTCATCGCAATTCACCAAGACCTCTGTCATGCACGCGAGCGTATTCTCATGCTTGAGAGCACGAGTGAAGATTCGTGTCGTGTTGAAGAGCCACACTCGCAAGGCAAGCAAGTCGTACATCATGACAGGAAGGCGCCGCTTCCTCTCGTGGCGCGTCGAAACCCGGAACAAGAGAACAGCCATGATAATGATGTCAGAGTCTGCCTTGGAGGCAGAGTCCACACGGGCAATCTACTCGAAGAGTTTGTCTGCAGCAAGCGCGAGGTCCGTGTATTGCGCGAGGCACTAGCGCATGCTGAGGAGAGCAAACTTCGCGCCGAGGATCGTGCGACCGCGGCAGAAAAGCGTGCGCGCCGCGCAGAACGTCGCTCCTCGCGCATTTCCGCAGAGTCTGACTTTGTCAAGCAGGAAGCACGTGCTGTCTTTGCCGCTCTTCGCCAGCGCGATGCGCATCTCAGCGACCTCGTGGACTTTACCTTGCAAGACCTATGAACGACCCGGACCACTCTTGACACTGATCATCAGTGAATGACCCTATTATGATATGAACACCAATCCAATCTCCTCCTCCCCTTCCATGTCTCATCTGCCTACTCGCATCCTGCAGCCGCCACTGCAGCTGCGCTGCCTGCCCCGCTTCCATCATCCCCTCATTGCGTCGCCCGTGCGTCCAGCATCCGCCCTCGGCACGACCCCGAGGGCGCGTCGCCCGCCATCTTGGCTTGCGTGTCAATCAGTCGCACTCATCACCCTCCACAATGGTCATGGCCTCGTCACTCCGCGTCACGGTCGGCGAAAGTCATCTCGGCCGCGGCAGCGCCGCGCTCTCACCCTGCTCCCTGCATCCACCCTGCACGATGCGCGCGGAGCTCCTCGCCGTCCTCGCACGCCGCGGCCCCCGCGCCCAGGGCCTTCGCTCGCCTGGCCGGGCCGCCCTCTTCCCGGAGACCGCGAGCCCGGAAGCGGCGCGCAAGCGTCCCCGAAAAGCGCGAGCGGAGCCGGTGACGCCCGCCGTCGCCGTCACGTGCACGCTGCTCAAGTTTGTCGAAGGCCGCGCGCGTCCTGGAGCGCGGTTTGCAGGGCAGCGAGCTTCGCGAGCGCAGGGGTTCGGGCGGGAAGGCGAGGGCCGGAGGTCCATGCGCCTGGCTGGGAAAAGGACAAGGCCGAGACGAAGAAAGCAAGCTTAGCGCGGCCGGAGAAAGGCCACAACCGCAAACACCGAACGGAGCGCGCGAGCGAGAGCGCGAGCGAGAGCGCGAGCGAGAGCGCGGAGGACAGCGCCGGCGCGGGCTGCGCGAGAGCGAGCAGGGCCGCCGGAGCGCCGGAAACCCGCGCGAGGGCCGCGCCGAGCGGCGTGCGCGAGGGAGGGAGAGGCGCAGCGCCGGCGGGAGCCGATCATCGTGCGGACGCAAGCAAGGCGCGCAGAAAGACGCGCGAGGGGGCGGGCGCGCAGAGCGCGGTGCCGGGCGGGCGGAGCGCGGAGAGGGGGTCGCGGCCGCGGCTGCGGCTGCGTCTGCGTCTTGTTTGCGTGCCGGAGGTCGAGCTGGCTTCGTCGTGCGGGCGGCGAGATCGGGAGCAGACAAGATGGCGGCGCAGGAGCCCCAGTTCGATGACAACAAATACCACAAGAAACGTGGCAGCGCGCAGAATGTGCGCGCGTTTTACCTTGTAGCAGCAGGATTCGCCCTGATGGTCTTCATGTACATGATGGCCCCTGGGTCGCAGCTAGAGAGCGCTGGCGCAGATGCGCGGCTGAACGGCGCGCCCATGTCAACGGTCACGGCCGAGCAAGACTACGAGCCCAAGACCAGCACCTCGGTGACCACGTCAATCACGCCCGAGGAGGAGCGGCGAGAGCAGGCCGCCAAGGCGTCGCAGGAAATGGAAGAGTACCCTCGGTACGAAGGCGGATTTTCCTCGAGCGACGAAATGGTCTCTGCGAGCGACGAACCGAGTCCGCGCGAGGAAGACGACGCCGAGTCCGACGACGCCGAGAATGGCATTTCGAGCAGGACGAGCGAGGAAACGACGGGCGACCCGTACGACGAAAAGGAGGAGGGTCACCTCTTTGAGGACCAGGAAGCCTTTGACAACGCGCCCATTATTCAGGTCCTGCCCGAGTCCAAGACGCGCAAGTACTCGAAGATCGTTTTGGCGCACGAGCGCTACCACCGTGACCACCCTGCGCGCCTGTACATTCCGCGGCTGCGCAAGGACACGGACATTACGGCTGAAAAGTTCCGCAAGCTCTTTATGGAGCGTTCGCAGCCCGTCATTATTCCCTTTGACGCACTCCGACACCTGAACTTTACCAGCAAGGGCTACACTCTCGAGGAGCTCCGCAAGATCTACCCGAACTCGAAGCCCAAGCTGTACAAGTACGGCTCGATCATCGCGGATGATCTCGATCTCGGACCTGCTCTCACCGAGCTCATGAACGACAACAAGCTGCGCAAGACCAAGACGGGCAAGAGTTATCCGCGTAACACCAAGATCAACTTGAGCGCGCTCAGTCGCATCAACATGCAGCGTCCGCCCATCATTCCGGACATCCCTATGATGTTGCCTTCCTTTTGGTTCGGCCCGACCTCGGCGGACACGCCGTTGCACAGCGACTGCTGCGACAACTGGGCCATGATGGTCGCTGGCACCAAGCGCTGGGTCATTGCTCCCCCTAGCGACGCCAGGATATTGAAGCCTACGTGCCAGGGTGGCCTCTGCTGGGTCAAGCGTTTGGCGTTGCCGGATGCGTCCTTGACAGCGACGCAGTCCAAGATCAAGGAGGGTACGCAGTTTATCAAGATTGACCTGACGGCTGGCGAGATCCTCTACTTGCCTGCCGGCTGGTTTCACAACATTCGTAATGTTGACGGCACCATCATGATCAACTTTTGGTCCAAGAATGGTCCCGAATTCCTCGAATATTACGAGAAGTTGACCTAAATTTGACAAACAGTAAACAAAAACTACAAAAGGCAAAAAGAAATGAAACAAAAAAAGGAATTATACTCCTCGTTGATTCTTTGTAGAGCCGCGTTCGTTTGTGTAGCTGCTCGCACCATCTTCGTCCTACTGACGAGCGAGAATGCTTCGTGATGTCGACCTCGATTGCGATGACCATTGGGAATCAGGTCACCGAATATGTCGGATGAACCGTCGTGGGAGTCTTTGGAAAAGGTTGGGATATGTAGCAAGAGATGTTCGTTTCTCCTTTTTCTCATTTCATAATAGTGACCGATCGATTGACTGATTGACAAATATTCACGGCTCATCATCCCTGTCTTTGGGCTTGACATTGAAAAAGGTTTGCATGCGTTCGCCAACGTCAAGCACGACATCGCGCACCGGGGCCGGAAGCTTGTCTTCAATGCGAAAGTTGCTTTCCCGATACCCGCGAGCGTGCATATAGCACGACCAGAATTGTCGAAGCTCCTCCTACAATCAATACAACAAATATGGCCAACACGTCAGTCTGTCTGTCTGTGGACTCCGTTCCCTCTTTTTCATACAACAACAAGACGCACCTTGCACCAGTTTTCTTTGAAGCGTTCAACCATGCAAAGCTGTGCGATCGTGTCCTCCAGATGGCATAGCTTGTGCGCTTCCTCCTTGGATAGCGGCCTGCGGCGCTCTGGCGCGGGTGGTGATGCTGCCGCTGCCGCCGCCGTCACCTCGTCACTGTTCTCCCCGACATGGGACGACGGCGCCGTCGGCTGCTCTGGCTCAGTTTCCGCAGCCTTCACGGAAGGCTCTGCGCCCGGCAGTCCTTGCGCAGAACCCTGTGCCGCATCCGCGCCCGGACGCGACGGCGCGGCGCCCATGGTCGAGCTTTTTCGTCTTGCGCGACTGCCATCTATTGATTGATTGTGCACAGCTGTGCTGACAGCGACCAAGTATAAGTCATCGGTGCAGATTAATGGGCGCAGAAACTGGCGGAGGGCCCGGAGCGCGAGAGGGAAGACTTTTCGTCCGCGCGCGAGATGACTCGTAGCATCGTTGTCATACGTACGACGGCATGTACTTTTGCAAAACAACGTGAAGCAGAAGTTCGCTTCTGCTGCTGGGCCTAGAGCGGGGTTTGCGTCATGATTTGCATGCAGCCAAGCTTGTGCGCGCTTGTTTACATCGTGGTTCGCAGCAGCCAAGATCGTGCGTTTGATTCGCAGCCAGGCTTGTGTGCGCTTGCTCACATTATGATTCGCGAGCATAGTGTGAGTGAGACCAGCCAGACTAATGTCATGTTGTCAGCCTCGTGCTGCTTCTTGACGTTGACGACGGACGACCAGCCAGCCAGCCAGGTCTGCATCCTCTTCGATTCGTAAAATTCATGCTCCCCGCTTCGGGCTCGTCTGCGTGGTCACTCGCCGCGCGCGAGCTTCTTGGTCTTCGTCTACATCGACTTTTTTTTACCGTCAATCAGAAAGTCACTTGAAGGTCTCGTTCGATCGATCGAGCGAGCGAGCGATCTCGGCAACTCGAGCCGCAGGGAGGAGCAGCCTTCCTCCTCGAGCTTCCTCGGGCGCCCGCTGCCGGCGCCCGACGCCAATCTGCCGTCCCTCGCTGGCCGCCCGAGACGGCCCGAGCGAATCTTGGAGCGCCGGCGGCGACTGGCTCGAGTTCTGGCCGTTGCCGCGCGTCGTCGTGCTCGTTCGCCTTTCGTCTTCGAGGTCTTGCGGCTCTTGCTCCTGGCGAATCTAGTCTCCGTGGTCTCGCCTTTTCATAGAAGACAAGCGTCGCAGTCGTCTCGGCGGCGACACGATCACATCTTTCATTATCCATCCATTCATTTATTCATTTGTTGATTCATTATCTGCGACAATGACAGCAGCAACTGCAGCAGCAGCATGTTCGAGCAAACATGCTGACGTTGGCCACCAATCGTACCGTTGTTCATCGATCGATCGACCGATCGATCGATAGATGCCTCGACCGCCAAATGGAGCGTGGCGCTGGGACTCAAGAGGGCTCAATCCGCAGGAGGCCTTGCGCTCGCGATTCTCGCACCGCCTCCGACGACTTTATCTTCAACTCCTCGCAGAGCCGTTCGCGCCTTCGCCGCTGCGCCTTCCTCGTTCCCTTCCGCGTCTCTCTCTCAAAACCGCGTCTGTCGCTCCCTCCTCGCCCTCGCTGTCGTCGCAGATGGCCGCGTCGAGCTCGTGCGCGACGGCGGTCTCGAGCAGCAGCAGCAGCCGCAGCTGCAGCTCACCACGGCACCTTGTTAGTATTATAGGCGGCGGAACGAGGGAGGGCGGAGAGTGCACGGGCGTCTTCCACTGTGTAGCCGCTGCGGTAGGTGCTGCGGTACGAGATGCGGCCCGCACCCCACGCGGGCCCACGCGCGTGGAGGCCCGCAGTAGAGGGATAAGGGTCCCGCAGCTGCCGCCGCGGCCGGTCTGAACTGCCGCGTCATGATCGATCGGGCAATCTTCTTTCGCGGCGGTAGCGGCCAAGAAAAGCCCACTTCACGCGGCGTTTCCGCACTTGCGCGCGGCGCATTCCGGACTTGCCGGCCGGCCGCCGGCCACGTGGAACAGCGAATCTCGGCGCCGGCGGACTTGGTTGGTGTCGTCACTGCATTTTTTGAATAGTATTATGGATGCTGAACAGGGAGAAAAAGTTATGCGAGACTTATACTTACTTGCCGGCACTGCCAACGTTGAGGTCTCATAACTCAGATCAGCACAGGCCGCCGCGGCCAATGCAAGCCGTGCCGCGGAAGCTCGTGTCGCTCGCTCGCGGAGTCGCCGCGCCGAGCCACCAGCCAGCGGCAGGAGCAGCCTGCGCCGATGATAGCGGCTGCGGAGGGCCTGCGGCTCGCCTCGGGCGCACGGCTCGAGGCGCCGACGTTAGTTTGTTTCTTCGCCCAAGCAGCCGCCGCTGATACTTTTTTCTTATCTTTTTTTTTTTTCCACTTTGGCTGGCTGGCTGGTTGGTTCAAGAAAACAGAAAACATCTTGAACTCGCTGCGCGCCGGCGTGTCGTTGTCGCGCAGCCAGGCCCGCCTTCGTTTCCCCTTCCTCTCGCTTCTCGCTCGCCAAGCAAGGTTGGCAGCCTGCCTGCAGCGTCACTGCACAGCCTCTGCGAAAAGCCGTCTCCCCTCGGCCCCAAGCCCGCTCTCCGCCCGGCTTTCCCTTTTTCTCCCCTCCTCGCTCAGCTTCTCGTCCGCGGTATACGACGACTACGGGATTCGTAAAAAACAGGGGGAAAGGGGGGGAAAGAAAACCCGCCATGGCCGGAGAAACTAACTCCCGCTTCCCTCGGTCTCGGTCTCTCCGTTTTTACAGTCAGTTTATCCTTCACTGGCTGGCTGGCTGGCTGTGTGGCGGAGAGACTCGGTCTGCGCGGGAGGGGGAGGGAAACTCGCCCCGGCGGCGCGGGAGCAGGCGAGGTTGTTCGCCGCGGCGGGTCTCGAGTCGCGCGGAACGGAGAAGGCCAAGCGTGCGGGGCGACGGTGCACGGCGAAACGCAGTAAGAAGTGGGGAGGGAGGAGGGCGCCGCTGCCGCGTGAGAAGACGAGACACGGCGAAGCGAAATGAGAAAAAAAAATGAAAAAATTGAAAAAATGATGATGAAAAGGGAGGAAAAAGAAGTAAAGAAGAAGGAATGAACAAACGAACGAAAGAAAGAAAGAAAGGATGATGATGATGATGATGCTGACGGCGATGATGCTCGAGGCGCCGGAGAAGCAGTTCGCGAACGAGGGCGAGTCCAGGTCCGAGTCGAAGCAGCAGCAGCAGCAGCAGCAGCAGCGAGGCGAGAGCAGCGAGAGAGAGCCCCGGGCCGAGCCGACAGGCCGGTCGCGGGCAGCTTGGACCGAGGCCAGGCGTCGATCGATGGGAGCGCGGCGCACTAGCTTCAGGCACTCCTACGTCAAGGGGGGCACCACGGTCTGACTCGGCACGAGAGCGAGCGAGAGAGCGAGCGAGCGGGCGAAAGGCCCGGCACAACAAGAAGAAGAGCAAGCGGCAAGCGGCCGAGTACTGCAAGGCTTCTTTCCGGTCCACGGAGCCAGCTAGCCAGAAAAGCGAGGTGAGTGTCAGACCCAAGCAGAGAGGAAAAATGAGCGACGAGGAAAGCGTGCGCAGCCACTCCGATGACCTGGCCTCCCAATGGTCGTCTTCGTCGGATTCAGCCAGCTCTGGCACCAGTGGCAAGGTCGTCTTCCTGACCGGCGTGGGCGGCTTCATCGGAAGCCACACGGCCGAAGTTCTGCTCGAACGCGGTGACAAGGTCGTCGGCATCGACGAGATGAACGATTACTATGACGTCGCCATCAAGCGCGCCAACATCGAGCTCCTCCGCCGCAAGGCTGCCGAAGTTGCCGCCCGTGACACCAGCGGCGAAACGTCCCCCGAAGATCTCTTTGTCTTCGCGGAGGCCGACATTTGCGAACGCGAACTCGTCAAGTCTCTCTTTGACGAGCACAATGTCACACACGTCTGCCATCTCGCCGCGCGCGCTGGCGTGCGTCCGAGCATTGAGGATCCCTTCATCTACATCCACAGCAACATCGTCGGCACGGTCTCGCTCATGTCCATTGCCGCCGAGCACGGCGTCCAAAATTTTGTCTACGCCTCGTCCTCGAGCGTCTACGGTGGCTCCAAGAAGCAGGTCTTTGCCGAGTCCGATCGCGTGGATAACCAGGTCTCCCAGTACGCTGCGACAAAGAAGAGCTGCGAGCTCTTTGCCGCCACGTACCATTCCCTCTATGGCCTCCAGTCTACCGGTCTCCGCTTCTTTACCGTCTATGGTCCCCGAGGCCGCCCCGACATGGCGCCCTACAAGTTCATGAACCGCATCTTCAATGGCATCACCCTGCAGCAGTACGGCGATGGCTCCTCGGCTCGCGACTACACCTACATCTCCGACATTGTCAACGGTGTCGTTCTCGCTATTGACAAGCCTCTCGGCTGTGAGGTCGTCAATCTTGGCAAGGGCAATACCTGCAAGCTCAAGGAGTTTATTTCCACCATTGAGCGCCTTTGCGGCCGCAAGGCCAAGATTGAGATCCTGCCCGATCAACCTGGCGATGTCCCTTACACGTGCGCCGACACCACAAAGGCGGCTGAGCTTCTTGGCTATAAGCCCAAGGTCCAGCTGGAGGAAGGTCTTACCAAGACGGTCGCATGGTTTCGCCAGTACGAAGAGTCCAAAAAGTCTCGCAAGGAGCGTGATGACGACGGCGTCTTGGCTGAAGTTGACGATAGTGAGGAGTCCAAGGATGACGTCGCGTCCCGTGATGGCGAGTGGAAGGAAGATTCTGACCCAATTTCCCACGTCGAGACGCCCAAGGCCGCTCCTTCGCTCAAGGCGTAATCAATTTATACATACATACATACTTACTCACAACATACATAGTATAGCTTAGTTCTCTTTCCAACTTTCAACTGCTTTCTGCTATCTACTCGTGTATCGGTCAGTCGTACATCATGGATGGGGGAGGAAAAGGTCTTCCCGCCCACGTCCTCTACCCTCTCTTTCCCTCTCTTTCTCTCCCTTCTTGGAGGTGTGATGAGAGGCCGTCCTTCACTTTCCACTCCCACTTGCAACATGAGCTCGTCAAAAAAGAAAGAAAATAACACCAAACGAACTGGAATTGAGCTCTTGCCAATCTCTATCAAGGCACGAAAGCAACGCGCTCCGCTGCGAGAGTCACGGCTTCCTTTTCATCGTCGCCCGGGCCCTTGTACACATGGGCATAAACGTAGCGAGGTATACGTAACTTGATGCGCTTGTTCTCAAGACGCTGTTTCCAAGTCTCAATCTTGAAAGCACGGGTGGAATGGTTCCACTTGGCAGCTTCCCAAAGCACGCTCCGATCGCGGTACTCGCCAAAGCGCGGATGCACAGTCTGTGCCATGTACATGCAAGCGAGTCGTCGATGCACCTCGGCACACGCATCACTCAGACGAGATCCGATCCCAAGTCCCTGCCATGCAGGCAGTACCACCGTGCGATGGGCACGCCATGTGGCCGTGTAACTTTCGCTGCCTGCTTCAAGATCTTGATGAGGAGTCCCTACCTGCTGAATGGCCGCCACGAAACCGACAAGGCTACCTGTTTCTGCCTCATAGAGCACAAAGCACCTCGATTTACGCGACAGGCTCTTGGTCTTGTAGTGATGATCGCGGAAAAGGGCCCACAGCCACGCCTCACAGCGGCTGAGACGCAAGCCCAGGCTAGGGCGTCGCAAGATGCCACAGGACCCGTCTTTAGATACCTCGACGACGCCACGTGCATCGAGTTTCGCGAGCTGATCTTGTTTTTCATCACAAAACGACCCCTCGTTCGTCGCTGCATCAGAAGGTTCGATGCGACCACGCCAGGTGTCATATATCCACTGCGCTGCTGAGGACAGCGGGCCGAGTACGTCGGCATGGCAGCTCACCACAACCCAGCCTGGAGGCTCATCGTCTCGACTCTTTAGATGGTCGGCCACAGCGCGCGCCACACGAACTGCTAGCTTTCGGTCCAGGGCGCTCGTGAACTCATCCAAATAAACGCTGCGGAGGTCCAACACGCGCGCCAAGTTTGCGAGCTCTTGCTCGCCAGTAGAAAGCTCGGAATATTTCTGTGAGCCGTGCTTGTCAGCGTCCAAAAAAACAAGTCCAAGGCATCTTGTCGCCTCGTGCGCCGAAGCAAAATGCGCAGCAACGCTGTGCGTTTCTGCCCACGATACACGCGTTGGAGGTCCAAAATGGTGCCTCAGCAACACGCTCTTGGCTGATCCGGACATGCCCGTAATCACCCCCAAGGAAAACGCTTGCAGTGGGGCCACAGTCTCGCGCGCAGGAACGTGCATCATGCACTGACCGTCAAAGGCACTGTCAAAGAGGCGATCACACGACAGCGTTGCATCGTCCGTGGAAACCTTGGTCACGAGCACTGCGCCGCCCTCGCCGGTGCGCGTACCTGCAAAGTTATCGTCAGCGTCATACTGAAACTCGGACTCAAGACGCTCCGCTTGGCGGGAGGGTAGGTCGGCATCCGCGAGGCTGTCCTCTGGCACGGGTTCTCCTGCTCGCAATGATTTGATCACAAAACGATCACTAATGCATATGCGAACCTTGGGGCTAACAAAGTCCCCCGATCTCGATGTGATGCATCGTTTTGGGGCCGCATTGCAGCCCACGCAGCTAAATATCTCTTCGGGCATGAGCCACTCGACCGTGTCCATGAGAGCCGTAGACACCACGCATACAATTCCAAGCTTTCGTACCAGTTTGCTCAATGCTGCGCTGCAGGCACGTGCAGTATTACGATCAAGCTGATTCGTGAAATTATCGAGGACCAGGATGCCCTTCCCGCTGGGACTCGACGCCTTTTGTAGCATACGCGCCATGACAGCGCGATATCGCTCCCCTGTCGACAGAATATGATGCGGCTTGCACCACGATGGAATTGAGGTGAGGCCCACGGCTAAAAGCCACGTCGAGGCCTCCTCCACCGAGCCAAATTGAGAAACGATCGCCTGCTCCGGATTCCACGTTACATCCTGCTCATCCTCGAGATGAGAGCTCGTTTCAGGCGTTTCGAGCAGAAGTCGCGTCTTCCCGGCCCCTGTGTCACCCACGATCGCCACGACGCATCCCCCTTTTCTTCCGGCTAGCGCAGTGCTGAGATCTGTACTTGCGTCGGGCTTGCGTGGCCGCTTTCTTGATGCCGTCAAGGCGCTGCCGCGGGGTACAGCTTGCACTTGTTGAAAGCCTTCTGCGCGCCCATGGTGCTCGCCGCGGACGATTTTCGCTCCAGGAAAACACTCAGCCGGGTCGCGTACAGGGGGAGGCGGCTCCAGCTCCACACGGACCGGCTGACGCAGATCCTCAAGCGGAATCTCATTCCCCTCGGCATTTTCAATTGCCACAAGCTCCAAGCCACGGAGACGCACATTTGCGCCAGACGGAAGAGCTTCCGTCATTCGTGATGCCAGGTCTGTCTTTGAGCCTGCTGCCGACATTCCGAGCTCCGTCAACACGCTCCGGAGCTCCTTCTTCGTCAGCGCCGCCAGCGCGACAGTCCGCACGGACTCGTCCATGTTTTGCGCCATGACCAGAACCAGGAATTAGTTGCCTGACGCCGGTGTGTCTGTGTCAGTAGCGAACGGCCACGCACGAACGCGTCAGCGCGCCGCGACCAGGCAAGGCAGCCCGAGTCAAGCCCTCTTCTTCTCGCGCACCTGCAAGTCGTTCGCGACGCTGCCGGTGCGTCGCGCGAAGATTGGACCAATGCTCGCCACACCACTCGTCTTCGAAGACCCCGAAATGTAGTAAACCTCGGAACAAATGTCAAATTCATGACCGTCCCACCAACCAACGCATGCCGTCTGCAACAGATTGAAGCATCAACGCGGCACGCAACCTCACAAAGGACATAAAGTTGGCGAGAGTCCAAATGGGTAACTTTCCCCCTTCCTTTTCCTAGCGAGGAACGTTTCTTTCTGCACAATACGATCGCGCGCGACTCGCTCTCAAAAGTAGCTGTAGCACGTGGACAATTTATGATTGGGATCCTCACCGTAGTCATGAATTGGCGCGAGGTGAATTTACTACATGAGCATTTGCGACGCGGCTGAAAGTACCTAGCATTGAAACGAGAATAACGAGCTAGTGAAAATGAAGTTTGTCATTTGAGAAAACGAAGCCTTTGGCAGCGAATAATCAATTTTCGGATTCTGAAACGCCCTGAGGCCCGAAATGCTATTCCTTTCAAGCTGCTGCCTTTTGTAAAGCTGCTGCCTTTTGTGAAGCTGCCTCCTTTCAAGTTGAAAAGGTGGTTTGGTTTATCTTTTGGACGGGGGAGGGGGTTTTGGGGCGTGCTCGCATAAATCCGTGCAAGCGATTGCAGAAACCATGTTATTGGACAATAATTCTCCCGGCTGGGCTTTTCCTGTACGTTTCGCCCAACCAAAAAAGAATGAGAAATTTCGGGGTACCTTGAGATACCTAAATAGCTCAGGTCATGGAAAAAGCAGATGATGGAAAAAAATTGCGGCAGTTAAGTCGCTCGCAGAGCACCTTTGGACGCGAGGCTCGCATCTCTCGACCCTTCTCGCGCGCGCGGCCAGGCCCGTCGCCCGCGTCGGCCTGCGCCTGGTCAGCCGGCCGTCCGCTCGCCTCGATCCCTATTCCTTCTTGCGTCACACGTCCCGTGGTCGTGTCGCGTTGCGAACGTGGTCGCGCGCAGGCAACATGATGATGATGGGCAGCGCGACTGCCGGGTCGCAGGGGCCCGGTGACGGCGAGCGCGCAGGCGAGCAAGATGGCGCAGTGGACGCGGGGCGCATCAACTATCGCTCAGATGAAAACCTCGTTGCCAAGTTTTTGCAAGAGTTCAAACTTGAGCCATCGCCCCACCAATTTGTTTACAAGTACCAAGACATGCTGAGCGAAATCGCCAACCGGAAACGCAACGTGCTCGAGGTGCGCCTTGACGACATGGTCGGAGCCAACCCGGCCCAAGATGCCCTTGTCGACCGCATTATGCGTAACACCTTGCGATACGTTGACATCTTCTCCAAGCAGGCCGACAAGCTCATGCCCGAACCCACCGACCCTGATGCTCTTCGTGCTGCAGCCGAAGACGTTCAAGAAAACTACATAAACGAAGTCTTACGCATGCACCGCGTCGAGCAGGAGCAGCGAAACCAGCGAAATAACAACGGCGGCGGCAATAACGCGCAGCAACAAATGATTCCTCTTGGAAACGCGGCGCAAGACGAGGACGACGACGATATGGACGGCGGCGACGGCGCTGATGTTGATCCCCGAGCTAGACTTCCTGCATCCCTCTTGCGCAGGTACGAAGTAGTGATTGTGCCCCCACGCAAGATGGAAGCCGGCTCGCTGCGCAAGGTGCTGGCTTCGGAGATTGGCGGCCTCGTTCGCATCCGCGGCATCGTGGTGCGCGTCTCTGACGTCAAGCCGGTCGTTCAAGTGGCCACATATCAGTGCGACGAGTGCGGCTTTGAGACCTACCAGGAGGTCCTTGGTACGGAATTCATGCCCAAGCTTGAGTGCGAGGTTCCCGTCTGCAAAGAGACACGTGGGTCGAAAAAGGGCCAGCTTCATCTCCAAACGCGTGGAAGCAAGTTTGTCAAGTTTCAGGAAATTAAAATTCAAGAGGCTCCTGATCAGGTTCCCATTGGCCACATTCCCAGGTCCATGACCGTGCATGCCAAGGGAAGCTGCACGCGGCAGTGCAGCCCTGGAGACTGTGTCGAGGTGGTCGGTGTGTTTTTGCCTGAAAAGCTCAGCGCCTTTCGCCAAATGAGGGCCGGCCTCATCATGAACACCTATCTAGACTGCATGCAAATTGTACGGCACAAAAAGACGTACGCACAGCTTGGCGACGAACTGAGCCCCGAAATGGAGGACGAGGTGGACGAGCTCGCCGACGATGAAAATGTATACGACAAGCTGGCGCGCTCCATTGCACCGGAAATCTTCGGCCACGAAGACGTGAAAAAGGCTCTCCTCCTACAGCTCGTGAGCGGCGTGACGCGGCGCATGAATGACGGCATGAGCATTCGTGGCGACATCAACGTCTGCCTCGTTGGTGATCCTGGTGTGGCCAAATCGCAGCTGCTCAAGCACATTGCGTCCATCGCGCCCCGCGGCGTTTACACCACGGGCAAGGGCTCAAGTGGCGTCGGTCTCACGGCTGCAGTGACCCGGGACAAGACTACTGGCGATGTTGCCCTCGAAGGCGGCGCTCTTGTTCTCGCTGACATGGGCATTTGCTGTATTGATGAGTTTGATAAGATGGACGACTCTGATCGCACTGCTATTCACGAGGTCATGGAACAGCAGACTGTCTCGATTGCCAAGGCCGGCATCACCACCACGCTTAATGCCCGGACTTCCATTCTCGCGGCCGCCAATCCACTCTATGGTCGCTACAACAAACGCTACGCGCCTGCGGAGAATATCAATCTGCCTGCAGCGTTGCTCTCCCGCTTCGATCTGCTCTTTTTGCTTCTCGATATTCCAGACATGGTGCAGGACAGCGCGCTTGCCGCACACATTACGCATGTTCACCGTCACAAGCGGCACCCGGAGCTCGACTTTGAGCCGGTGCGCCCGGCCTTGCTCCGTGCTTACATTTCCCAAGCGCGCAAGGTCGTCCCGCACGTCCCCGAGGAGCTTGCCAACGTCATCGTCGAGGAGTACGTGAGCATGCGTCAGCAGGATGCCCAGGATGCGCGCGAAGCCGACTCGCAGACCATGCTCACGGCACGCCAGCTGCTCAGTATTCTGCGCATGGCGCAAGCTCTCGCTCGTCTGCGTTTCTCACAGGTTGTCAGCCAGAACGACGTGCAGGAGGCTATTCGCCTCGTGCGTGCTTCCAAGATCTCTCTCGAAGAGGATGACGGCGCCGCTGCCGCGGGTGCAGGCAACGGTCAGGCCAACGGGGACCTTCTGGGTGCCATTATGCGTGGCATTGCCGACTATGCGCGCGCGCACCGCGCCACCACGGTCCGCTACGGCGACATCGAACCTTATGTGCTTGCCAAGGGATTCACATCGGAGCATCTCGACGCCTGCCTTCGCGAGTACGAAGCCTGTAACGTCTTCCATGTTTCTGCGGACCGCAATCGCATCACGATTGTCAACGCCCAGGAGACCAACTAGTCCGAGGTTTTGCTTGGCGCATCTTGGCGTGCGCACTGACAGGCAGCCCCAACTCTCACAACAATCATCAACTTTTATCTTCATCGATTTCTTGCTTTGTCTCCTTCTCTTTGCTGTCCCTCCCCACGGGTCGCTCGCTGCTGCAAGCAAGGTTGCGGTGAATCTCGACCATGATTCGTCCTTGTGCGCGTGCAGTGCACACGACCCGTCACAACCTCTATGCCTGGCACTCCTACCGGACTCGTAGACAATCGACTAGAGGCCGCACCTTGTCTTGCAAGTAAGGCTGGGATGGGTCGGAAGCGGTGCAGCCTGCGCGAAGATGCGATTTCTATAAAACACACACTCACCCACAACAATCGCAGTCAGTATTGCTGAGATGCGGGACAGACAAGGGATTCGGCGGCGCATGGAATGGCAAGGCGGCGCTCGTGCAAAGCGGAAATCAAGCATCCCCTGTGACGAGGTCGGCAAGTGGGGGAAGGCTGGAGCTTTCTCCTGCAACGACAAGGGAGAGAAATGGCGGGCTATGGCGATTTTTGCACGGAGGACACGGGCGACGCTGGTTGCGCTGCTCCTTTTGTGTGCTTTGTGAATGCATCATGGAACGATGATACGAGCATTTGTACGTGCAGTCACTGGTACGGCTGGAGCGGCGAGGACTGCACGCAACTTTCGGGCGCGTCTTACTTTCTCGTATCGTCGGCAGGACTTCAAGCCTTGGCTGGCACACTTGCGCTTCTCGTTGCGACGGTGGTGCTGATTGCCTACGTTCGAACGAACGGCCTCAAGCCTAATGTCCAGGCCGCAACCATGCTCATGATTTGGCTGTCCTTGTTCTCTCTCATTTGCTGGCGTGCCACTATCATTGCAATCACCCTTACGCCATCAAGAAACAAGCTTGAGGCCAAGGCCAATGATGAAGGCCGAATCCACGAGCTTGTACCTGTGGAGCGCGCCATAATTTCCATGACTCTTTGCTTTGGAACCCTTGGTCTCCTTAATGTCTCTCTCATTTGGGTCCAGGTCGCGCTTTTATCCAGGCGCATGACGCATTCCCTCTCGCGTGGGCTGACAAGCTACCGCCGCACCGTCTACGTTTTTGAGACGGTGTGGGTTCTTGGTCTCATAGTGCTCAATGCGCTTGGCTACACTGGCATCATTACTATTTTTGCAGCACCATTCATCTTCTTTATGATCATTTCCTTTGCGTACGGGTCCTTCAAAATGACCTCTTTGCTCGCCGACATTTACAAGTCCTCAAGCCAACAAAATGGGGAAACTGTCCCAACAGATGAGGGCTTTGCTAAGGCAGGCAAAGGGGAGCCAAGCACTTCTACGTATCGCGCCAAGCAGTACAACAGCCTCATTTGGCTGATCAGACGCACGGCCATTCGCGTCGTCGTGTGTCTGATCCTTGCCTTTCTCAGTGCGGGCGCCTACGCTGGCATGACCATCCTACCGGAGCTGGGTCAGCGCTCGACCATCGATCCAGACGTCGTCGTGCACACAGTTGTTCTTTTCAATGAGGGCATTCCGTTTTTCATTTTATGTGCGCTGATTTCCGTCCTCTTTTACCTCCGCATCAACATTTTGCGACCCTTGCGGAATCGCTCCACAAAGGCGACCTCGAATGATGTTGGATTCGGTATCCAACCCAGCGCCGCTGGGTCAAAAGATGCTGCGGACGAATTCAACTTCAGCGCATCTTCTTACTATGATGGCTCATCCATGCTCAGCCACGAGAAACGGCCATCTGTCTAGCCACAGACTGAACGAATGGTAAGGTATAGAGAGACGTGGGAGAGGCCTTTCATGTACAATAGAAAAAAAATGTTTGTGTTTTTGCGAGGTAGTCCGTTGGCTTCCTTCTTGGCGCCCTTTTACAGCCTGTATTGTCCACTCGCTAGTCTGCGCTCTTCAAGCTGCCATGGCGCGATGCTGACCAAGGCTTTGTTCGCAGCATTTTGGTCAGCTTCGTTCAATACGACGGGCTCGCTCTGCTCGGAGAATTGTCATCAATCCTGTAAATGGAGAAAATGCGGAGAACTGCATCTCGAGTCGGCGCTGCGCTCCGAACCTCCCCATGGCAAGTCTTCAACTAGGTCCGGTTCGCCCTCAAAAACCTAAGCGAAAACGGGCCGCTGACAGCGCCGGGCCGGTGACGGTCTGGGTGCGCGTAACGGCTAGGCTGCGCCCGCAGTTTTGGGGAGGCGAACTCGTCATCAGTTTGCCGTCTCGCATTCGATTCTCTGATGCCCGACATCAAGCAATTGGAAGAAGGACTCCGGTCTTGCTCGCCCTGTCCTGTCTATTCATCCGTCCAGAGTAGCGGTTTCAAGCTGCAGAGACAAGTTTTGCCGCCGGGATTTTGTGTGTGCGGTTCAGGCAAAATCAAAATGGGGATTAGTCAGCGCAACGTGGCGCGCTTGTTCTAGCCACCCGAGACCATGGCCGGGTATGGCGAATGGTGCGAGCAAGACGTGGGCATTAACGGCTGCGCCGGGCCATATGTGTGCTTTGTCAATGCCACCTGGAACGAAAACGGCAGTCTCTGCACCTGCAGCCTATGGTATGGATGGCGAGGTGAGCAATGTCTCGAATTTAGCGGACCTACCTTCTTCATTATCATATCTGCAGGGCTGCAAGGCTTGCTTGGCGTTCTTGCTCTCGTGGTTGCGCTTGATGGAATCGTAAAGTACATACGATTCATTGGTCTTCATATCAATACGCAAGTTCTCACCATGGTTTTCATTGGCGCAGCATTGACCATGCTTGTCGGTTGGAGAGCAGTCTCGATTGCCATTGCAAGCACACCGCAATTATACGTTTTGGAAACAGTTTCGAACAATCAGGGCCGATCGCACACATACATTTTCGGAGAGCGCTCGCTCCTTTCCGCGACACTTTGTTTTGGCACGCTAGCGCTTCTTAATATCTCACTCGTCTGGGTCGAAGTCGCGCTCCAGTCAAGTCGCGTGACGCAAAAAACCTTCTCAGGACTCACTAGTTACCGCCGCACCGTCTATGTCTTTGAATTTGTCCTTACAACTGGACTTTTCGCCCTCAACGCCAAAGGCTTGACTGCACTCGTCTCTCTTTTTGCAGCGCCATTTCTCATCTTCATTACGGTCGTCTTTGCATATGGCGCAAAACATATAAATGCACTCACAGAGGCCTTCAAGACAGAGAGTCTTTCTGCCAGTGGCGATGAAACACGCGCTGCTCCGAGCAAGCATATGCTCTCGTTGTCCAAGAAGTATACTCGCATTGTTAAGTCGATCCAGCGAACTGCTTTGCGTGTCGTTATCTGTGTAGCCTGCGGTCTCCTTTCTGGGGTCATTTACACCATCCTTACCATGCTGGGCCAGCGCACGTTTCTTTTTCCCGAAGCAAAGGTCCATATTGTCGTCGTCGCCAACGAAGGCGTTCCACTGTTTTCCCTTCTCGCCTTGCTGCCAATTCTTCACTATGTACACAAAAGCATCAACAAGTCTTTGCGATCCAAGATAAGAACATTCGGAGGGCGCGTGCACGCAAAAGCAGGCCCAATACACCCTTCTGAGCAGCAAAGCCAACAAGCAATCCTCGATATGCAGATCCGAACATCGCATCATCCCACGTCAACTATCACAGAAGAGGATCTCGAAGCCACATCGTGAGAAAGCGTATATCTTGACAGAATAAAAGAGGAGCGTAGGACGAGGTCATGTACAAACAACTGCAACGCGGCAAAGTTGCGCTCGATACGAGACTCAAGAATCGAGCCGATGCATGAACCCTTGCCAACGCCCAATATGGTGAGCTCCACGCTATCCCGTTGAAGACAGGCGTGATGTCAAGCAAGTGCAAACGCGCTTGAAGTGGGAATTAAGTCGACGCACGACCCACCGCCTACACTGAGAACGACAAAAAGGCGGGCTTGACGCTGCTCCAGTATCGGTACGCGCAAAACTCGCTTGCACGGCTTTCCTCGCGCGCAGCAAGGGTCAGTGTCGTAAGGTCGTTCGTTTTGCCGTCAACTATGGCTGGTACGCAGGAAGTTTGCATCAAGCTGTACCTCACATCCAAGTGGCGCAAACATGCTGCTCTGCAATGAATTACTCCTTCGGAAGTTGTGCCGGCAACGGTTCTATTGTGGCATGCCTAGCAGGCGACGTTTGCCTCATTTTTAGTTGGCAACAAAGAACAATGATCGCATGGAAGGAACTTCATTTCATGTTCAAGTGATAGCAGTGTTCAGCCTGCTATGCTCCCGGGGCTATTCTTTCTTCGTCTGTTTCGCACACTAACGGACGTTTGGATGCTACGACATTTTCCCTGCAAGATGAGAGAACTTCCAACACCGAACCCATACATCTCCATCAGATGGCATTCATGGCTGAGAGGAAGGAGGAGGTGACGTGCGAAAAGAAGGCCGAGACGGGTGGATTGTCAGCCGCCGGAGGCGGGCGGATTGTCAGGTACAAAATCTCGAAGCGGCACGGAACCTCGGTCGGGTCAACCGTCCTCCGATTCCGAACCGACTTTGGCACGCTGCAGCTGACGGTGATGTGTTGGCCGGCCGACAGCAATCGGAGGCAAGGAGCCTGGAGGAGAAGGGGGCGAGAGGGAAGGGTTCACAACAGGAGAATGCCCCAAAAGCACAAATTCGCAAGTGAAAAAGAAAGAAGATGAAAGCTGGACCTAGGTTTATATTTGCAAACCAGGCTCAAATTCTCCTCAGCAAAAGAGCAGAAAACACAAATGTTACTGTTACATCCGCCAGGCCGCCTTTCGAAACGGTGCTCAATTACTATGAATTCTTTGGACTACATTGTCTACAAAGCTCATGTACCTACTCGCTAGGCGGCTAGGCGGCTAGGCTAGGCTAGGTTCAGTTTTACATGTTAGGCTCAGCTAGGCTGTCAGGCCGCTATCAAGACCCGCAACGGCTATGTCGAAGGATGGAGAAAGGGTGGCGACGAGGCCCACAGTGCCACTGTGCGCAAGAGGACGATGCCCTGCCAGCGTCACCATGATGCGCACGCGTATTGGTTTCTTGTGATCCCGCATCCGTAGATTGACCTTGACTTAGGCCTACCTGTTCGGCCTATCCGGTATGTCTGGTTGTGGAGTCCGGCGTCCCCTCAGCTCCGCATTCTTTCGGTCTTGTCCTTCTTTCTTCACCGTGCCAGGCAAACCGCTACCGTCCGGCTTGCGCCATGGCAGGCTACGGCGAGTGGTGCGAGCAAGACGTGGGCACGAACGGGTGCGCGGCGCCATACGTGTGTTACGTAAACGCCTCGCGGAATGATGGGGTCAGTCTTTGCACATGCAGCCTATGGTTTGGCTGGCACGGCGAGGAATGTCTCGAGCTGGGTGGGCCTAGCTATTACCTGCTCGCCTCTGCCGGCGTCCAATGCATTGCCGCATTCGTTGGTCTTCTTGCTGCTATCGATGCATGTGCCAAAAGCGTGCGACATTTCGGCGTGCAGGCCAATGTGCAAGCAGTCACGTTGCTCTTTAGCATGACTGCGCAGATGTTGCTTGTCACGTGGAGAGCCATCGTTATGGCCATTGTGTTGACACCACAATATCACAACCTTGAAGCTACGTCTAACTCATCGGGTCGGACGCACGCCCTTGTTCCCTACGAGCGACTCTTTATCGCATCGTTCATGTGTTTTGGCACGCTTGGACTGCTTAATGTCTCCCTCGTTTGGGTTCAGGTCGCTCTTCGCTCGCACCATGTGACACAAAAGGTAACCTCGGGGCTCACGAGCTACCGCCGCACGGTCTACGCATTTGAGACTATTTTTGTTGCAGGGCTTGTTGGACTCAACGTTGCTGGAATGACTGCAGCTATTACTATTTTCTCCGCGCCCTTCATTCTCTTTATGATTGTGACCTTTACGTTCGGTGCAAACAAAATGAGCGAGCTCGCCGCGATTTTCAAAAGCGGTCCAGACGCCCTCGAAGGTGACAGCAGAGGTAGTGAGCACCTCCACAGCATTGCCATGAGGTATAAACGCATCGTCTCTTTTGTCAAATCAACAGCAAGACGAATTGTCCTGTTTCTATCGCTGGCACTTCTCTCGGGCATTCTATACACAGCTCTCACATTTGTAGGCCAGCGCTCCGTGCTTTTCCCCAATGCTCCTGTTCACGCCGTGGTGGTGTTCAACGAGGGTATTCCGCTTTTCAGTCTCGCTGCAGGTCTGACAGGGCTTTTCTATGTGCGCACAAATATTCTCGAGGCCGTTCACACGCGCGCCCCTATTCTAAGAGAGCGCAAATTACGAAAACTTGCCCGTCTCGGAAAGAAGGGCGCGCAAAATGCGGTAGTCCCAACGTCCATGAGTTCCGAACAAATGGCCTTGAGCTCTGAGTTTTAAGGAAAGTATATATATATCGTGCAAGGACTCAGAATGGGTCGGTGAAAAAGTCAATAAACTTTGCAACTGTCGAACATCATGACCGTCATGATTTCTCAAGTTGAATTCAAAACTAAAATGAGGAGGGAGACTCGAGGCGTTGCGTTTTGAGCCACCCCAAATCTTCTTTGCTCTATCAATGACAATCTGAGCGAGATCAGCAATTGAAGTCGATAAATAGTAAGATCAGCTGACTCTGTCGCATATTACGAGACGAATACTTTGCAGCACGGCGAGTTTGCCATCCGCACAGCCGCGAGTTTGCCAATAACTTGCGAATTCGAACTGACAGTGAGCCCCGAGTCTTGGCATGCCATACATTTTCCCACCGCATCATTTTCTAATGCACTCGCAGCTTGAAGCCACGATGGATCGGTCTCGCAGACAATGGACCGATCCCGCAGCCTCGGCCTCGTGGTGAGGATCATCGATCCTGGTGGATTCCGTTCGGGTTCCGGCGTTGGGTTCCGGCGAGTTGTCACAGGCATTCATTTATAGCCAGGCAAGCAATGGTATAATAGGCCTAGTAGCAAGGACCAAAATCCGTCCAATCCCGAATTTCGTGGTCAGTGTGCAGCGCGCGGCCAGGGTCTGCGAGCGCGAGAGGAGGAAGCCTCGGAAGCGCGTCAAACCGGCGCCCGGGCGCAGCGAGGCGCTCTTTGCGTCTGCAGAAGGCGGCGCGAAGCCCAGGCAGGCAGATAGCGAGACAGAAGACACCATGAGCCAGAAGATCCAGCAGGCGGTGAACCAGGTGCGACTCACGAACGTCGCCGTGGTGCGGCTCAAGAGGCACGGGAAGCGCTTCGAAGTGGCATGCTACCGTAATAAGATCGAGAACTGGCGCAGCGGCCTGGAGACCGACATCGACGAGGTGCTGCAGATTGACCGCGTCTTTGAGAATGTGAGCAAAGGCGTCATGGCCAAGACCAAGGATCTGGAAAAGGCCTTTGGGACGAGTGATACTGAAGCGGTGTGCCGCATCATCCTCAGCAAGGGGTCTTCACAGGTATCCGAAGGTGAGCGCGCGATGCAGATTCAAAATCGGTTCCGCAACGTTGCTACCATTGTTAGCGAAAAGTGCATCAACCCAGATAACCTGCGGCCGTACCCCGTGAGCACCATCGAGACGGCGATGCGCGACACCTTGCACTTTGCTGCCGTCACGAGCAAAAGTGCCAAGCAGCAGGCACTCGAGGTTATCCGCGAGCTCGAAAAGGTAATGCCCATCAAGCGCGCGCAGATGTTTGTCCGTGTTGTCGTCGCTGCTGAGCACCGCGAGGCTCTGACGGAGCAGCTCACGTCTTCTCAAAGTGGCCTTGCGCGCTCGGATGACTCTGTGCCGGGTAACTTTGAGCAGCATGTCTATTTGGATCCGGGTCATTTTCGCGCCCTTTCCGAATTCGTCGCCTCGCTCGCTCCACCGGGCACGCTCGAAGTCAAGGATTTCAACGTTCAGGATGACACAGAAGCCGATGTGGAGAACGCCGATGCCAAACGCAACGCACAGTCCAAGGCAAGCGACAAGGCCGCTGCTACCGCTGCTGCCACGTCAGGATCCGCTCAAGAAGGAGAAGCGGCCCAAGCCAGCGACGCCAAAGAGAGCGCCACGGACGCGACCTCGGGCCAGGATGCAGGAGAAGAAGACCCTGAACCGGTGGACATGTACGAGGAAGCCGCCTCCAACCTGCAAACCCTGAAGAAGCAGCAAAAGAAGAGCAAGAAGAAGAAGAAGAAGGAAATGCGCCGTCTGGCAAACGAGGCGGACGACAACGACGACGAAAACAATGACGACGAAACTGCTTCTGCGAAAAAGCCGACTGAGAGTGCAGCAGAGACGAGAGCGGGCTGTGCCGAACCAAACCCTGCTCCAGAGGCTCCGCCTGCAGCGGCAAACCCCGCAACGGCATCGACTACTGCAGCAGCAGCAGACCCGGGCGGCTTGCGATGTCGTACGTGCAACGTGGGGTTTGGCTCGGACCGTTCGCAGCAGCGGGAGCATTATAAGACGGATTTGCACCGGCTCAATCTCAAGCTCAACATGAAAAAGCTGCCATGCATGACCCAGGAAGAGTTTGATCTTCTCGGGCCGGAAGAAAGGGACGCTATTCTCCTCGACTATAGCTAAAAATTTAGCATGTTAGTCTGTAGCTTGAACATGTTGTCGCGATTCGGAGCTCAATCGTGCAAAGTACAAAAGCACAGCAGGAGCCAATATTGATGTTTTTATTTGTTCATAGACGTGCGCTCCTGGCCAAAGGAAGACCTTCCTCATGGACGGCGCAACAGACAGGCAAAGATCTCATCAAGCGACCCATCCTGAGCCTTTTGAGTTCAGAGTTTATTTTGTGTATAACGTTTCACTACTACTCTGTCTAGCGCGCAGTCGAGGCGGCCGACAAGCTTAAAGGTAATTTTGTTAAAGAAAAGGGAACAAGAGTGCGAATTGATAAAAAGGCGCAAAGTACGTTCGCGCCAACCACTCACTCGTTCTTTGCAGAATCCCGCTTGGAGGACTTGCGCTTCTTGACCTTCTTGCCCTTGTCCTCGAAACCAAGGTAGAGAGGATCGACTGAGTCCTCCTGAATGCGGTACCAGGTCTTACCGTTCTTGAGCTTGCCGCGCTCCAGCGTAAAGGCCACCACTGCGCAATTCTTCATCTTGTTTGTCCGCGCAATGTTCGTTGAGCTAAGAGGCAAAAAGGTATTGAAAAAGTGACGTGCGTAGAGACTGTGGCCCGCCGCAATCACAGTGGGCTCGTCGTGCTCAAAGCACCAAGCCGCAAAGTCCTTGACACGGTGGATGCCTCGAGAGCTCACCGGTTTGTCACCGTCGTTCTCCAGGCCGTTGAAGAAACGCTCAGGCGTCCATGTCATCTTTTTCATGTTGATTCCGTGCAATTCCTCATCCGAGAGCTCGGGATAGCCCTGAGGCTTGGCAAGCGCGACGCAGTCGACGTTGACCGAGACTTCTTGAAGGCACGAGAGAATGTGAATCTTCTCCTGAGTTCGCTGCAGACGGGACCAGAATCCAATGGTCGCCGTAGAGAGCGCGCGTCGCAGGTTGCTCGACACCAGGACGGACTCGCCCTCGAGACCCTTGAGGACAGCGCCAATACCCTCATCGCTCGACTCGACGAACTTGGCGAGGCCAGCTGCCTGCATTGTGCCTTCTTCGCTGAGAGGAGAGTCGAGAAAGGTCGAGTCCAGCGTCGTCGCCTGCAGGAACTCGTCGCGCAGCGCGCGAAAGAGACGGCCAGGGAACGAGGGTCCGAAACCTTTGTTGAAGACCTCGTTCCAGCGGCTTTCGCCGTGACGCACAAAGATGATCTGCTTCGTCGAGTCCACAGTATCCAGAATGCCGGCCGCGTCAGCCTGTCGCGGCCAGCGCTTATCCTGCGAGAAGATCATGTGGCTCAGTCCAATCCGCAGAAGGTGAAGCTTGTACACAATGTTCGCAAACCGCTGGTCGTACAAAGACGCGATCCACAGCGCCACCACCGACACCAGCGGCAGCACCGTGATCACCATGCCTGCCAGAACGCTCATCATGCCCATCTGCGGCCCCGCCCCGCTCCGCTGCAATGCTGCAATGCTGCTGCTGCTGCTGTTGCTGTTGCTGTTGCTGTTGCTGTTGCTGCTGCTGCTGCTGCTGCTGCTAAACTCCCCCTCCTCCTCTGTCTCCTACTTCACAGCAACACGCACGCGCTCGGGCGCCGTACTGTCCTCCTCCGAGTCCCTCTGCCTGCCTTGTGCACCGCACCCGCGAGCCGCAGATCGCGCGCGGCCTCGTTCAGGCCTCGCGGCCTCGCGCAGCCTCGCCTCGCGCAGCCTCGCCTCGCGCAGCCTCGCCTCGCGCAGCCTCGCCTCGCGCAGCCTCGCCTCGCGCAGCCTCGCGGCGCGTGGATGGATTCTGCGGCGCGGGGCGGCAGCTCGGGCGGCTGGGCGTCGGGCAGGTCGCGAGCAGGGTGCGCCCGAAGCGGCCCAAGCGGCGGCCCGTTCTGGGAAAGGGACCTATCGCAGCCGCGCCCGCGGGCCTCCCTGCGGCGGCGCCTCGCGAGCAGGACCGCAAGAGCGCGCGCGAGATGCTCGCGGCGTACAAGTCGTCTTCGGAGGAGGAGGAGGAGGAGGAGGAGGAGGAGAATGGGGCCGAGCGGGATGTGCCGATGAGGGACGGCGATGGCGGGGATGGAAGCGGGAAGGGGGAGGAGCGAAGGCCAGAAGGGCAGAGCCAAAACGGCGAGAAGCTCGCTTTGCACGAGGCCAAGCGGAGGCAGCCCGAAGGGGAGCTTGCGGGACCTCTTGCAGGTGCTGGTGCTGGTGCTGGTGCTGATAGTGGTGCGGAGCCCAAGGCGAAGAAACCAAAGCTGCAACTGCCTCGCTTCGGCGAGACGTCCAACCTGAGCGCAACGAGCTCGCTTCCGAGACCCGCTGCCGCGCCCCAAACGACCAAGGCGACGACAGCTGCGCCTTCATCCTTGCATCGAAAAGAGCAAAAGGGAGCAGAATCGCGCGAAGAGTCTATCTTTATCCCTCCGCAGGTCCGTTCGAGACGCAAAAACGTGAGTACCGAGGATCACGAGGGCTGGAACTCCGCGTATACGGCGCGGAGGATGCAGAACAAACAAGCGCGATAGAACAGTCACGACAGCAAACACGCATTTCAACTACTTTCGGGGGAAAAAATTGAAAGTCTTTGTACAGAAAATGTATGATATTCTACTCGGACTCGGTTTCGTACTCGGTGTCGCTCGGAAGACTCGTGAGCACCTTTCCTTCGCTGCTTGGAAGAGGATACAATTTGCAGGCAAAGGCCTCTGGCGAGTACCGGGGCACGAGCCCAAGTCCTGGCGGCATCCGCGAAGGAACTTTGTCCCTGCCCGGCCACTTGCCGAGGGCGCCCTCGAAGATGGGTTCACGCGTCTTCACGTCGCGCACACAGCACGATTGGTCAGCCTCGAGATCTCCGAGCGTCCACTCAGTCTCGAGCTCAACGTCGCGACCATCGAGCGTAAAGGCGAGGATCCCCGCGCCATGAAAGACGTCCTGCTTCCAGCTCCCAAAGTACCATTCAGAAGGCGAAACTGACCAAGCGCCCTGCCCATGACGCTCTCCTTCGCTAAAGGTGCCCGAGTACTTGGTCTCATCCCCATAGGTAGCGTTGCCTACGCCGTGGGGCTTGCCCTCTTTGCTGAATCTGCCCTTGTACGTTGTCTTTCCCGAAGCGTCCGTGTAAAAACCTTCCTCGACGAAGCCTTCGTCATCGAAGACGCCATCAATTTTGTTTCCCTCGAGATCAAAGTAGATGCCTTGCCGCAGCACGTCTGCATCCCAAATACCGGAAACTTGGCCATGGCCCTTGACGATGCACGTGCCCCGTCCATTGCGCTTGTTGTGCTCCCAGGCACCGTCAAACAAGTAATCATCGCCAAGCATAGCAACGCCACTGCCATGACGCATGTCGCTCTCCCAGGCTCCCTCATATCTCCATCCTGAGCGCGGCGAGGTATATACACCACGACCTTGTCGTTCGACGCGAAGCTCAGAGGAATGTGTTGACGCATTGTCCTCTTCGGTCTGGGGCAAAGAGCGGCTCCGTCCACTCCGGCGTTCGAGATTCAGATCGATGAAGCCATCCACATCACTGATGAGAATCTCGCCACGGTACTCATCGCCATTTTCGAACTGAACAACCTCGCTGCACGTGTCCTTTTCGCGAGTTGTCTGCGTGCGACGTGCCCATTCGCGAAGGTAATCCTGGTTGTGCGATGGGTGCAGACCCTGTATGGCTCCTGGAGGCGCGTTTGGCAGCGACCCATAGTCGATGTAGTGTGAAATCTCCGCAAACAAGCTATTCATCCACGACACAAAGAGCTCCTGAACCTTGACCTCGATCTCTTCATCCGAAAAATGGCCGCCGTCGATGGGCTCTGGCTCTTCGGTGTCTTCTTCATTTGTCGCCACCGAGACTTCGCCATCACCGCCTGTGCTCTGTGATTCTCCGCCATCATCCAGAGCCCTGTACGCAAGGTGATCATCGACTTGAGACGATGGCGCAGGTGCTGTCGACGCTCGCTGCGCATCGGGTTCAACCATTTGCGTAAAGGAATTCAAAAAGCTCGAAAAGGAAGCCGTCACGCTCCCTTGCTTACTTGAAGGACTGGGAGGAGATGTTACCGTAGGCATTGGGGTCATCGAAGCACCTTGCAAGGTCGGTTTTGCGCTTGCGACCGTAGATGTGGGCCCATTGCCTTGGCCAGGTGACGAGGCTGCCTTGCTCGATTGCTGTGTACCATGACTGTTTGCGGTGCGTGAATGCGAGTGAAGCTTGCCACTATGCACACGTTTCCTTCCTTCGCGGGCAAAGAGGAGTCGGTCAATTTTACGTACAAAAGCTCGATCTTTGCCTCCGAGATCAGCGGCCACGCGGCCCGCTGGTGTCAATGATATCGTGCGCACTGTTGGCTTATTGAGTTGCTGCAGCTTTGTCACGACCTCGTCTGTTTTCTCGCGCATGAATCGCGCTGCTCGCGAGGAGAATCGTTCGAATGACTGCAGTGCCGGCAGCGCACCAGACGACTTTTCTGGAGATGGCAAACTCGACGAAGATGACGACGATGACGGCAAGGCGTCATTCGTCATGGTCGGATCGTCTGCGTTTGGAGGCGATTGTTGCGCCTGCCATCGGGGTTTCATTGTTTCGAGGACCGCATCATCGAGTTCGATTATAAGGTCTCCAAGTCCATTCCGCACAGTCGAAGCCATGACAGGGTTCGTGGTCCCGGCAAAGTAGCCACAACGTCCTTGCAAGTCTGACGCTTTACCGGCCTTTGAGGTGACGCGCGGTGTGTAAACCTCGCGCAAGTCATCCATCTCCATGAGACTGCAGTAGGGCATGAGCAAAAGTTTACTTTTGAAGCGTTTTTGCTTGCTCGCTGCGTACCCTTGCAGACGCGGAGGTAAAACTGCGACGGCCAACTCGGCGAGTTCGCGGCATCGACTCGAGTGTCGCATGTCTTCGCCAACAAAACTTCCAAGCATGCCTCCACGACGAGGAAGAGTTCCAGAGATGCTGAGTACAATCTGGCTGACGAGGGCCCCTGCCGGACCAGTCACCATCACGCCGGTATTTCCCAATAGCAGACACTTGAGAAGCGCGAGCGCCGGGCGGCTCCCGCCAAGCGCGCGCAAAGAGGTCAACAGCGTCGCCGGGCCCTGGATTGCTCGTGGTTCCCGACACAACGAGGGTCGAAGCAAACTCAAAAGTTTTGCATGCAGGCCACGCATACGTGCAAGACGCGTCTGCGACGAGTCTGCCCAGAGGATATCGTCTGCATGAGTTTCCATGAGCGATCGTACGTAATCGAACAAAGGAAGGTTGCAAAGAACCACCAGAGCGCGTTGGTGCTTGTTGCGCACGGCTTCATCGGACTCGACCTGTCGAAAACAAGAAACGCCAGCGACGAGAGCCGGCGCTTGCCGCAACAAAAAGTAGCTAAAGCCTTGGTCTTGTGCATCGGCGCGGTCTGGCAGCGCCAAAAAGGCAAGCTTGGATCGAAAGTTTTGCTCTAGCTTGATTGTAACGGCACGTCTGCGGCTTGCCGGGGACACGGGTCGGCCATCTCCTCCTGCCACCGGATCATGCACGGGGAGAAGAGGAGTCGAAGACACGAACCCGCTCGATGAGCTCGCAGACAAGTTTGATTGACGCTCCGCGGGCAGAGAATTCGCCGTTGATGACAATGAGGAAGAAGAGAGACCGGCCAGGTCTGACTTGCTTCGCGAGCGTGACATTCCGGATGCCTTTTGCTGCATTTCACCAACGCCTGGCTCGGCATCAAAAGCCTCGAGACCCTCTGGAAAGACCTCTTGGATCGAGGGTCCTTCCCTTACGTGGAACTCGACAACGCTAACGCTCACCGTAGCGTTGCGCTGGTCTGGGCTTGGAGCCTGCTGGGCCGCAAAAGTAACAAGAGGCTTTCCTGCACCGGGCGGAGGAGTGTGGGATCTTGCACGCGGTGATGCTACCGTCGAAGAATCTGCAGTTGGCGGTGACGTTACTTCCTGCGCTGGCAACTCCGTCATCACCGTGTGCAATTCAGGTCTTTCTGCGCCGTCGTCTAGACCCATATTTCCAAGGTCCAGGTCCAGGTTCAGATTCCCATCTACATCCGGATCTCCGCCTACATCCGGATCTTGCTCTACTTTCAGGTCTACATTTTCGTCCAGGTCCAGGCCCAGGTCTGGGGTGGTCAGCGTTTCTGGCGAGACAGCTTCGACTTCTCGTGCCGACGGAGGAGACCTGGCCGTCGCCATGGTCTCCACGTTCGTCGCCCCGTCCTCGAGCACCTCGGCCGCTGCGTCTGGGCTCTTGCTGTCCTCGCCCTGCGCGCTCGCAGCGGCTTCGTCCCGCTCGCGCGCAGGGAGGCTCTGCTGAGCGTCGTCGTCGGGCTCCATGGATAGATCGGATGGATGGATGGATGAATGTGCGCGGCAGGCGGGAAGATATCCGCCGCCCTGCGGCGGCAGCTCGGGCTCCTCGCGCGGCCGCGCCCGGGGTCTCCGTGCCGGCGGGCCGCGGGGAGGCCTCCGCTCTCGACCCGCGGGAGGCGCGAGCGTCCAGTCGGCGCGCGGGGAAAGAGATCTGCCGCGCGGGCTGGTCGCGGTTCGTGATTGGCGACGCGCAAGAACGAACAACACCAGCAATGGAACGATAAGAACGAACGGACCTCCTTCTTTCCTTCCTTCCTTCCTTCGTGATTGGCACTAGTACGTAGCATAGCGAGGTCCATGCCGAAATGTGCGTTATGAATGACAAAGTCCACGTCCGGGTCCGAGCCGCGAGCTTGGGTTTCTCGCAAAGACGATTGGAGTGGAGGGGGCAAAAGGCACATCTAGCGCTGGGGAGGAAAGAGCAGCGCAGCTGGAGCTGCAGACTGACGCAACAAGGACACAGACTTGCCATTGTTGGGCGTGCGTGGCCTGACAAGACGAGCGAGCGAGCGAGCGAGCGAGCAACCAGGTGGACGGACGACCGAGACCCTCTGGTCTCCTTCATCCCATTATTTGGCTTACGCACACGGTAAGCACAAAGCTCCTCGCGTCGCATTGCTAGGCTTGAGATTTGACGGCTCGATGGAGACTGTTGAGAATCTCTCACTGCTGGGCTCGAGGAGACATGGGGACTCCCGAAGCGCCAAAATCGCCGATTTCGATCGTTTCCGACCTCCTGCAGACTCTAGAGTGGAGAGCGACACCTACGCGCACTTGCAATTAGACGGGGAAGAAGAAGAGTACGTTATGGAGCGTGGCAGGCAAATCAATTATTCAGAAAGAGAGAGAAGAAAGCTTACCAAAGAAAGACGTGACCTCTTGCGGGCCGTGATAATCCGTATAACAGCGGGCTCCACACACTTCGTCCAACCTCTTTTGCCAAGCAGGACAGCTGGCGTATTCTAGAAACACAATCGCCGCGCTCTCCAGACGCAAAACGAGCTCAGATTTACGGGTTGAGCATCTCTGGCCGCGAGAGCGAGCACGGACAGCGAGATGCTGATCCAACATTGGCCACATTGCAGCCTGCAACACGATTTGAGAGCCGAAACGAGCGAATGTCAACACATCGGCCACGCGGCCTGCATATTCCTGCCAATGTTTCTCGACGTGGCCATGCAAGCTCATCAGCTATTTCTTTCAAAAGTTCGCTTCCGTCTGTGGATCTTGCCGCGAACAGCCTGCAAGGGATCGTTAATACATATGACCGTACTCTCATCGTCCTCAACGAAAGACTGCAAGAGCTCGAAATGCTTGCAACGGAGAAACCTCGAAAGGCTAGTTCTGAGGGTTGCCGCGAACTCTGGACGCGTCTGGTCCGCGACACACACCGACTGTACGTCTTGCTGATTGCGTCACTGATTCTTTTCGAGCGAGACGCAGATGCGGATCGGCAGCAAGAGTCTGGTCAGCTCAATGTTCACGAGTTTGACACCTTTGACTACGAAAGAATCAAGGAAGAAACCGACTATCGGATCACGTTAAAGATGCTCCAGCGCTGGTTCGCGTGGGGAGGGCGGATTCACGCAGCGTTTGAAAAACTCCGCAACCATGCGCGTGCGCTTCGGCGGCAAGGCTTTGATTTCAGTAAGCTCCACCTTTCTTGGGCAGGTTTTCGACAAATTGACGAGGCGTCGACGCGGTGCCTCGAGCGCATGGACACGATTCGCGAGCTGCTTCGACGCTTCGACCTGCAGAATGCCACTACAGCAGTGATGGCGGCCATGCGTTTTCGCAAACTTTCGCCAAAAGGAGACATGCAGCTCGCGCCAAGGCGCTAGAGATGAGGCTTGAGTTTTGGCTATAGAGTTTGAGGCGAAATGGTGAACAACAAGCGATACCCGCGTGTCATTGAGCAATCAGCCGAGACAACGCAGCACCAAAGCATAGGTTGCACTATTTACTCTTCCGATTTGTGTGGGGAAATTGGTTGTTTCATTGTTTTGTTTTGTTTTGTTATGTTTATCTGCGGAAAAACTAAAGGTCGTAGAGCTTGTCCTCCTCGAGCATGCGGGCCTCGTACTCGCGACGCTTCTTCTTGTCCTCCTTGCGCTTTGCTGCCTTTTCGAATCGAACCTTTCGCTTCTCTGGGTCGCGGACCAGCGGTTTGAGGGGTGGAGGCGGCGTCGCGAGCTCGCGACCGTCAAAGGTACGGATGAAATCGATCAGGTTGAAGGCCTTGTTCTTGCTAATTGGCCTGCAGGTGACAATCTGCACAATATCTCCCTCCTTGGCAAGCTCCAGCTCGTCGTGCGCCATGAACTTCTTGTTGCGCTTGACGTACTTTTCGTACCGCGGGTGCGGCACGAAGCGCTCGACGTCCACGACAATGCTCTTGTTCATCTTGGTCGACACCACCCGGCCCACGAACTTGCGCGGCCCCGGGGCAGCGCGCAGCAGACGGAGCGCCATCCTTGCGTCTTTGCGCGCGTCTGCGCTCGCAGCAGCCGCGGCTCTTCGCGCGCCTTCGCAAGCCCTCCTCGCAGCGCTCTTGGCGTCCGTGGTCTGGCCTCCAGTGCCGCGCAGCGCCACTCGGGTCTCACCCTATAGTTTGGGTACTAGACTGCACTAGACGGCACTACTTTCATCAGAACAAGGAAAGAAAGAAGGAAGAAGAAGAAGAAAGACTTCAAGCTCTACTGCAGAATGCCTGATCAAATCAACGTTTGTTTGAGAGCAGCAGCAGCACAAGCAGCAGCAAGAAGCAGATGAAGCAGCCGGCGATAAAAAGGAACGCACTGGGAAATCGTAAAGATCGTTAAGAGTATATTATGATTTGTAATCGACGTCTGTGTGCTGAAAGTCGAACATGAGCTCGATGAACTCGTCCTCGGAAAGCTCGTGGTCCAGGGTAAAGTTGAACTTTTTGGTGAGACGCTCCAGGTCCGCAAAGGAGAAAAGAAGGTCTTCGTCGCTGCCAAACTGGTCTCGCGGCTTGTACTCGCGCTTGTTGAGGACTTCAAAGAGCTCGATGAGCGAAAGCGTACCACCTCTATCCTTGTCGTAGAGCCGAAAGAGTTCGCGGAGCTCTTTGCGGTCAGCAGGCGTCATCACAGGATTGCAGTTATCCTCCGTGTTGTTGTAGGTTGCCTCAATGAAATCTTCCATGGCGCGCAGGTCTTCGGCGCTCGCGCCGACAAAAAACATGCGCAGCATCTCTGAAAAGGAAATTGAACCGTTGCCGTCCGTATCGAGCGTATCGAACATACTCGCAAGCTGCTCCACATCCACACCGAGCTTGTCCACATTGTCCATGAGTACCTCGAGCTCAACCAGCTTTCCGCTAGGGTCGCTCATTTGGTCAAAAAGGATCTTGTGACTTAAAATCTCGCGCTTCGAATAGATGCCAATGTTGGAGCTGTTTGCCCCTGATAGCAACGGCCCGTTCGGGTTCGTAAATGTCGACTCGCGGCGTCGCTGCATGCTGCGCTGAGTGGCCGCCGATATAACGCTTGTGCGAGACTCGGAGACGAGCGTTGCTCTGCGTAGAATCGACTGTCGCGAGGGGCGTCGAACATTCTCAATCGAGCCATCGAGGTTGCGCTGATGCCTGCCCGACTTTGCCGTCTTCAAACTCGAATCTGATGCGTCTTGGCTCAACTCACTTTGTTGATCTTGCATCAAAAAGCTGACACGAGCCATGGAGCGCCGACGATAGTCGGGGATCGAAGCCACATCCCCCTTCGTAGGGCTGTCTTCCGCCGTCTCTGGAATGTCCTGAAACAGTGATTCACCATCTTCCATATTCAGGGTTGCTCGTGAAGGATGCCCTCCCATCTCTCGAATCGTCTCAGAAAAGAACATCTGGTCCTTGTGGCTGCTCCTGTCGTTGTCGGACCCGTCACTTCTACTGCTGCGACTGCTATCTCTCGAAATTTCCGTCGACGCCGAGACGAACTCGAGGGCTTCCTGGATGTCTTCCAGAAAAGCTGCGCCGCGACGGGATCTTTCGCTTTGCCGACTTGTATCCACACTTCGACGCGAAGCTCTGTCCAAAACACTGACCCTTCGCCCGGCATGGGGAGACGACATCTCGGGAACCTGTTTCTTCGTCTCATGTACAGCAGCGTGCTCCTGGATGTGCGCTGCTGGGAGAGCTGGCAGCGAAACGGAGCGCTGCACGCGCTTTCCGGCGGATTCACACGGGTCGTCAGAACCTGCAACGACGCTCAAGGCCTCATTTGCTTTGCTTGACGATATTTGCAACGAGAGGTGTCGAGCTCGACGCTTCTGTTTGGACTTTTGCTTTTGCGCCGTAGCCTTTTCCTCTTCTTCACGTAGCAACGCGCGTAAAAGAGGCGACGGTGTCGTGTCAACTTTGGTCTCACGCAGATGTTTTTGCAAATCTTGCAAGTCGCGCTTTCGCTGCACTTCGAGCTCATAGCTTCTGTATGAATTGCGCAACGGTGAAAATCGATCTTCGGTCCTTCCATGCTCAGTGTCAGACCACGGGTCCGTGGGTGCCTCGATTTGAGGTAGTTTTGTCGGCCCGGACGCCTTGTTATCTTGCTCTGCTGCAATCGCATCGAGTGTTGCGTCGTTCGCAGGCAACGAATCCCTCGAGGCTTTCTGTTCTTCGTCTTCATCCTTTTCTTCATTCTTCGGTTCTACTTCTTTTCCATTCTGCTCTTCATCTTCTTTCTCTTCTTTGTGCTGGCATTTCTGCTCTTGACTTTGCCTTTGCTGCCTTTGCTGCTGTCCATTGCGTGATGTAGGACTGTCGAGTATGCCTGCGGTCATTTCATGGTGGTCAAGAGTTTGAGTAAAATCGATATCAAAGGCATCTCTGCCTTCTCGATGCTGGCCGTCCGCGAGGAGCAAAAGCGCCAGTGCTTTGGCCACTCGCGTGTTGCCAAGACGTACGATTTCACCGGAAAATTTCTCCGCTCGCATGTGCACGTCAATATCGATCTCAGGGGGCGAGCGAATGGCGAGCGTCTGGCGTGTCAAAAGCCGAGGAAGCGAGTACTTTGCTCGCACGCTTTGCAAGATGCGGATTGCCTCATCGTAGCGTTCCCACAATTTTGCGTCGATGTCAAGATTGAACCTGTACGCCACATTCTTGGCCAAACCCTTTTGGACATTGGCAACTTCGTTTGCACTCATTGAAAGGTTTCCGATACGCTTGCCTGCATGATTCCATATTCTCACGTTTCCGTCCATTGAGGTCGTAAGAATGGACTCGGGCATTGCGATGACTTGCATTGAGTTTATATTCTCCGCATGTGCCGCAAAAAGCTTGAGAACGGGAAGACGTGCTTTGATTTTGGTCTCCGAGGACTTGATGTTTTTTCTGATGCGCAAAAGCTTTTGGCGCATGCGCTCTTGGCGCCGCTTGCGCTCCTTGCGCTCGAGCATCTTCTGCCGACGCGTCTCCTCCACCTCGGGCCCCGAAGTGTCGTTGTCTTGCTCGTCTGCTCGAAAACCGTCAAAGTCCTCGAAGAGATAGCGGTAGCTCAGCTCGACGTGACGAGACGCATTGTAGCCTTCAAAGCTTGGAGGCAACTTCTCTGGATCCAGAGGTTCGGATCCGAGGTCTTTCAGACACAAGCCGAGGTTCCATTCCTTCATGTCGCCGCGCTGGTCACCAGTGTAAAGAGTGATTCCGTTTTCTGAGCGCTGGATCTCGAGACAACAGACAGGCACTGGGTCAAAGTCCTCGCTTGGAAAGTAAATGCGGAGGTTTTTGCTACTGCCGACGGTAGCTCGGCGGTTCAATCTGCGACGAAAGCTGCCGTGCTTTGGAGAAATGTTGAGTGTTTCTACACCTTCGGCAATCGAGACATTCTTTCCTGTGGCGGTGGTGCTCGTGCGTCTCCGCGTCGCGTCCTGCTCCATGTTTGCTTCAGCGTTGTTGTTCCGGCTCGCTTCCGAAACACCGGCATCAGGAAGATGAACTTGGGCGCCTTCTGCGGCACGTACGCGTGGTGATCTGCACAGAACCGAAACGACGCGCATATATGGACGCGGAGATGGGCGAACCGTCCATATGGAGAGATTTGCATCCTCGTCGGCGCTTACGAGAAGCGGATAAGACTCCACAAAAGACATTGCCGTGACCTGGCCCGTGTGCCCAATGCACTCGCCCTCGAGACGAAGCTGCTGAAATTCCCAGATCCGAATCGACTTGTCTGCAGACCCTGTGGCGATGAGAGAAAGCTCATAGCTGAATGCGCTCGCTGTAATTTCATACTCGTGCATGTCAAAGGCGACGCGGAAGAGAGGTAAAAGAACCCCATCTGCCTTTTCTTCTGTTGCGTCCTCGTCAAAGATGAAGACAGACCGGCTCGTGAGAACAATAAGGCACTTGTCTTCTTTGTTGTAGTGAATCTGATTCACTGCGATGTCGGAGGCAGCACGAGGCTGCGCAGCGTCCATGGGCGCACTGAGGTGTCCCGTCAGAGCGGCTGATGGCGTGATTTCCGCAAGATGGACATTCTTCATGATAGCTCCGTTGATGGCGTTGAGCACAATGACGCGACCGTTCACATTGCCGAAGACAACCTTACGCTCTCGATCATCAAAGCACATGCAGGATATTTCGCTGTCGGAAACGTGGTACCATTCGTCAATCATATCCCCGGCCACAGCGCACCAGACCTGAATGTACTTTCCGATGGCAACGTAAAACCTGTCAAGGACCGAGTTGAACAGAGCTTTGAAGGGAAGAAAGTCTTGCACGTAGGTGGACATCGCTTCAAATAGACGAAGCTCGCGACTTGCCGTGATGACCCGGCGAGGCCCGCAGGCGAGCATCATGCGGGGCTTATACAGTCCATTATCGGGATCGGCGACAAAGGTCTGTCGTGCCGCGGCCTCCCCGCTTGCAGTTCGCGTCAATTTCCAGAGTTTCATGGTTCCGCTTGCGTCGCAGCTCACTGCATGTTCTTGTTCGTCATCCGCCGAAAGGTACGTAAGTTGCAAGCCAATACATGGATGGTGATGGCCCGTGAGGACGAGGACAATCTGCTTGTTGTAGACATCCCAGCAATAAATCTCGTGCTCGTAGCCCCCGCTGAGCAAAAGATCCATCGATTTCGAGTACTGGAGATGCGACACTGCGCGCTTGTGTTTGATGAGAGCTCCTTTGCGGCGACTGGTTTCGAGGTCCCATAAAAGGATTTGCGAGTCCATGCCGCCTGTGACGAAATAACCATACCGATGAACTTCTGCAAAAGCAATGACGATACTCGTGTGACCTTTCAGGCTGCCGTGCGGGATGCAAACACACTGAGCAGGCCCTCCGTGAAAGTGTTTGATGCGAAGCTTCCACATGCAGACCGTGCCGGAGTCGTCTGTCGTGTAAAGAGTCCCGTTGCTCGCGTAGGACATTCTACGTATTGCTTTTGATTGGATGTGACCAAGAGAGCGGAAATCATCCCAGGTCCAAAAGGAGATCGACATGTCTGCGCTGCATATTGCCAAAAGCTGGAGGTCGTGCGCATAGACAAGGCTGACGATTGGAAAGCGGTGATTCTCCATTTCGCCATTGGTGGACTCGCGTCTTACCTGGAGTATGCGCTCAAGCTTTAGCGTTGTGGCATCAATAATTTTGACGGCGGAGGAACCGCTCTCAATAACGAGAATCGCATTGAGCGATTCAATAAGTTGGACCTCTTGCACGATGTGGTGGTTGAGAGGATCCTTGAAGTCGGGAATGTATTGAAAGTTGACGCTGAGCGGCTTCTCGACTGTACGTGTGGCGAGCATGCCCGCTTCGATGCAATGCGAAGTAAATTCGTCCCACGACATGAAGCAATCTCCGTTGACGTCGACCTGATGGTACAGATCGACGAGTTCCATGACAAGCTTGATACATTCTTCCTCGTTGGCTGGCTTGGGGAGATAGTGCAACATTGCATCAACGAACTCTTCGAGAATGAGGCCATCGCCGCCCGCGCTCGACATGAACTTGTTCCGCAGCACGTCGAGCGACGAGGATGGTAACCTCATCATGACGTCCATGGTGGCTGTATTCCTCGTACGGGTTTCGATCTAGTAATTTGTAAATCGGTCTGTCTGTTTGCCTGCCTGTCTGCCTGTTTGCCTGCAAGCAAGCAAGCAAGCAAGCAAGCAAGCAAGCAAGCAAGCAAGCAAGCAAGCAAGCAAGCAAGCAAGCAAGCAAGCAAGCAAGCAAGCAAGCAAGCAAGCAAGCAAGGCGGCCAGCCAGCCAGCCAGCCAGCCAGCCAGCCAGCTGCAGCTAGCTAGCGAGCCAGCCAGTCAGCCAGCCAGGCAACCAGCCAGCGCAGCAAGGAGAGATGCTACTTCGAATGATCTCGCCTGTTCTCTGCTTTGCCTCTCGTCCACCGCGCTTGCGGTCTTCACGAGTTGTGTCCTATGCAGGTACACCAGTAGACCGCGTAGCAAGAGCGCGTGTTCTATCCTTGCATGCTTATCACTTGCTTTCCTTACCTGAAAGTGCCTACGCTTTCAAGTTGCTTCTACTAACTCTTGTGTGCATGTAGACGATCTCCCCTCCCCTGCTGACAAAGTTTCCTTGCTCCGCCCGTGCGCTGGTGCTCCTGGGTCCTGGGAGCCCGACCCCTGGTTGGGTCCGCGCCCAAGTCCGCGCCGCTCGCGGACCATGGGCTGCCCATGGAACAGAACGCGCTGATTAGGAACGAGACACCCAGACAAGGTCTCCTTGCCGCGGCGGAAACTTTGTGAATGTTATTATAAGTTTCAAATTTCGACACATAATAGAACTGTAACTACGATACACAATTATAAGAAACTCAACGGATATCTCGTTCTGTCTATTGTTTGTGTGTCTCACTTGCTTGCGCGCGGGGCGCGGGATAAGGAGGGCGATGCGGACGAGAACGAGGAGGAGGACGAGGTTGAGCGCGAGCAACAGAAGACGTCGCGGAGGCCATCTCTCGAAGGAATCGAAGGCCGCCCGGCGGGCCAGGGCAAGTCTCTCTCTTGCGCGCGCGCGTCTGAGAGGGAGGTGGCGCCGAGGGAAACCGAGACGAGACGCAGGAGACCGCGCGGTCAACAAAGGTCAACGAGCAGCGCAGCCTTGCTAGCGGCGCGGACAAAGTGGAGGCCTCTGCGCGGGGGACGAGCAAGGAGCAACGAGAGCACTCGCGAGCTACTTACGCGCCGCGAGCGACGCAAAGGCATCACGGTCAAGAGGGCGCAAAGTATCGCCCCGGTCCATGCACGAGAAGGTCGAGCACTTGATCCGACAGTGAAGTAGCGTGCAAACGCAGTTGCACACGTGATTACAACCAACCAAAAATGTCGCAGCAGACGTACACCTTCTCAGCGAAGCCGACGCCTGTGCAGGCGGGACGCAAGGCGCGTGGCGGCTATCGTCAAGATGATGATGATGCGGTCGACAGCGTGAATATCATGTATGATCGCCGCGTGTACCGCGGAAGCACGTACTCAAGCCATAGCAAAGGCAAGGCAGACTTGCTGCGACGTGGTCCCGCGGGTGGTCGAGCGCGTGGCAAGGGCGCGAGCCAAGCTCTCGAGCAAGCTTCGAAAGAGAGCACGTCCTTTCCCATCTCGGGCGAAGCCCCTGAGCCCGGACTTGGACGCCGCGACATGGATGTGCAGACTGAAACCTACCTCGAAGAGCTCACCGACAAGGTCCCCGAGACAGAAACGGAGACACAGACCGACCCGTTCATGGACCGTCCCTCGTTGCCTCTGTTTGTCCCGTTCAAGACGGGAATCGATGCTGAGACCCAGGTGGAAGTGGACGAGCTATTCGACTTTGACGCCGAGGTGGAGCCCATCCTAGAAGTCCTCGTGGGTAAGACCTTGGAGCATGCCATGATGGAGGTGCTCGAAGAGGAGGAACTTGCTGCTCTTCGTGCTCACCAGGAAGACTTTGAACAGCAACGAAACGTGGAGCGCGCCCAGGTACAGCGCATGGAAGCGGAGGCGATTCGTCGCAACGAGGAAAAGGCCCGGCGCTTCGAGCAAGAAAAGGCGCGCAAGGCCCGAGAGGCAGAGGTCGTCGACAAGGTGGCGGCACGCGCTTTTGCCTCAGACTATTTGTCAGACTTGCACAACAACGTCTTTGACAAGCTCATGGAGAGCGGCGAATTTTACGATCCGATCATCAAGGAAGTCGAGGATGACTTTTTGCCGTGGCTGGTCACGAGCGTCCAGGGCCGCACAGACGCGCGTCTGGTGGCTTGCAAACTGGCAGATAGTCTCGTGCGACGTGCGCTTGAAAGGCGAAGGGAAATTACACAGCAGAGGAAAGACGCCATCGCCGCAGCTCGGGCTGCGGCCGAAGCTGCGGCGGAGGCGGAGGCAAAGGCGATTGCTGACGCCGAGGCTGCGGCTGCGGCTGCAGAGGCCGAGGCCCTCCGTCTTGCTCAAGAGGGAGAGGAAGGCGGCGACGTGGATGTTGATGCATCACAAGAAGAGGATCCGGTAGGAGAAGAGTAGATCAATACTATCTAGAAATGAAGCCTTTGCTCGATGTATGCAATAATATACTTTTGATTTCCAATCTACCAAAAAAGAAGATGAAATAGGAGAGTCTTCGCCGTCTCATTCTTTCCGACTGTCTCATCTTTATTTGACATTGGTCTATTCTGTTTTTTCTAGAATGCAAATCAATTATAGTCACTATCTTCCTCCATCGCTCGCACATCGCTATCCACATCATCCTCGTCTTTACCAAGAAAGCGCTCTTCATCCGCACTTTCGTCTTCTCCAGGATCGCTAATTCGTTGGCCTCGCCTCGAGGCCTTGTTTGGGGTTCGATTCGATCGTTTTAGTGATGATTTACGATGTGACGCTGATTCTTGTTCTTCTTGTTCTTCTTCATCCACTTCGCCGTCAATGTGGCGTCCACGACGATTCCCTCTCACGCCTGAACGATGACGATGGTGCGCGACCTTGGACGTTTGATTTCGAAGGGCTGAACGAGGACTATCCTCGCCGCTTTCTGGTTCTGCCGATGCGAGCTGTGCGGGTTGCCCGTTTCCTTCGTTGTCTCCATCATCATCATCATCTTCGTCTTCTTCTTCCCCTTCTTCTTCGAATGCGAGCTCATCGACAAGGGTGTTCATTCGATTGTTTAAAGCAAGAAGAGCAAACTTGACCTTTGCCATCTCGTCATTGACGAGTTCCTTGACAAGCGACTCCATGCTCTTTTCAGTTGCGAGATCTGCTGCCCAGCGGGCCCGCGCATTTGCTACTTCGCGGCGAACGAGATCGCGAATGTCCGCGCGCCCTGGCATCTCTGGTGCGAGCGCATGTTTAAGACCGTCTGTGGGCAAAGTGGGCGAGGTGGGGGCAGACGCAGTTGTTCGTTTGCGCTTGAGGCTGCGCGCCGTGCGCGACGGGCGCCCGTGCTCGTCTTCGAGGGACGAAGCGATTCGTGGGATCTCGTAGACGTGGACATCTCCGCGACTGACAACGAGGACGTCCGAGTCGACGAGGACCTTTCCCAGCGGCGTTTTGCACGCTGCGCACTGCGCTTTTCTACAAGGCCCTTCCTCTCGTCGTCGCGGGTCGTCGTACAGCTGCGCCGAGAGCTCGAGGCCGCGGCAGACCTGCACTTGGAGGAGCGAGCTCGAGCTCGCGGCCTCTTCCGCAACACTGTGGCCCACAATCTTGCTGCACCCGGGGCACTGCACCACCGCCGCCATCGTCGCCTCCGTCTCCGCGCCCCCACCGCCGCCCGCGCGCCCTTCCTCGCCCGCTCGCTTCGAGCGATATCTGGCTGGCTTGGTCACCAAGTTTTGATTGACGCTTCGCCAAGGTCGTTAAGTGGACAACCCATTTTCACATTCCATCCTCTGAGAGCAAGCTCGGGTCTAGCCCTCTCCTACTCTAAACCCTAGACCCCCTCCCCTCTCTTTGTAGTTATGATTTCGAAACAGAACAGCGTTCCGTTCTCTCTAAACCACTGCTGGGTCCACTTTTTAGAATTTTCCACACCTCGACAGGGAGTACGCCTGGAGTTTGGCGGGCGCCTGGCGCGGCGGGTCCGGGGCGCCGATAGGGGCGCTGGCGGGGGGGGCGGCCGGAGACTCGCAGAGGGCCCCCCGGGCGGGGCGCCGCGGGAATCGGGAATTCCCCGGGGGCGGCGTCGGCTAAACCGGCGCGGAGGGGCCAAGGCGGGGAAGCAGGAGGGCGGGGAAACCGGCCGAGGGGAGCGAAGGAAGGGGGCGAGCAGGGGCAGACCCCGAACAGCTAGCTCGAAGCGCGGCAACCGCGGCGCGGAGGCGAGCGGCGTGCGCGCGGGCGGGCGGGCGAGCGGCGCGCGCGCGGGCGGCAGGAGACGCGGCGCGCTCCGCGGGCCGGAAACGCGCGGCTGACGGAGGGCCGGAAAACGGGCGCGCCGGGACGCGGCGCGACGCGGCGCGACGCGGCGCGAACTGCTGCTGGCCCAGCGCTTGCTTTGCTTGGCCTTGCTTTATACGTACGCCTGACGTGGCGGGAGGGTCGGCGAGCGACGTGAGCGGAGCGGCGGGCGGGACCGGCGGCAGCAGAAGCAGCAGCAGAAAGTGACGATGGAGAATGACATGATGATGGGTTCGGGTGTGATGCACCAGCAGCCAGACATGGGCCAGGGGCCGAACGCGCCGCCACCACCGCCGTATCATGACGGGCAGCAGGACCCCCAGCAGCAGCAGCAGCAGCAGCAGCAGCAGCAGCATCATCACCACGTGGGAAATCCGGTCACCACGGTGCGCAAGACTTCGTGCGACATGTGCACGCAAATCAAGGTCAAGTGCTCGGGCGAGACGCCGTGCAAGCGGTGCGCGAAGAAGGGTCTCGAGTGTGTCTACTCGCTGTCGAAAAAGCGCGGTCCCCCCAAGGGTAAGAAAAGAAACATGGCAATGAACAAGCGTATTCGCGCGCACAAAGACTCGAGCTCTGAGCCCTCGGGCATGGGTCACGTGCAGGCGCAGCATTTCACGCCGACGCAATTTGCTGGTGGTGTCACGCTCGAGGCGATCCGAGAGCGCGTGCAGGTATTCAGCGACCAGCGAAACTGGGAACAGTTTCACACGCCACGAAATCTGGTGCTCGCACTGACGGGCGAGGTTGGCGAGCTGGCATCTATTTTTCAGTGGAAAAACAACATTCCCCCAGGTCTGGGCGACTTCACACTCAAGGATCGCGTTCGTGTCGCCGACGAGCTTGCCGATATCCTTATCTACACGACCCGTTTGGCAGATCGCTGCGGCATTGATTTGGCAAACGCCACGCTTGAAAAGATCCAGAAAAACGACATGAAGTACCCCAAGGACAAGAGTATGGGCTCGAGCAAGAAGTACACAGAGTTCGATCCAGCCATGCAGGCTCACACGCAGCCGCACGATAATTCCGGGGGCCTCATCTAGCTTGCTTCGGAGCGACGCCGACTTCGTATCATAAATTGATGTTGTTCACAATACTTTGACTGTTCGTGCCTGCTCCGATGTAAAAGGTATTTTGGTAAATGTCCCGTGCAAATCAGCAACCGAAATCTGCACTTACTACTTCTTTTCTTTTCTTTTCTTTTCTCCTATTTTCTCCATTGCTCTGATCCCACAGTCAGCTTGGCTCTTGTTTTTTTTAATCTTTTCTTTGCAGTCTCGTTCGCACGCAAATTATACAGTAACCATCTTTACACACCTTTTACTGTTAGTTCTGGATGAAATGTATGAAACACTTTATTACATGTACGATCCTCGACCACGTCGCTGGGCTCGCCTTTCCAACGCTCGAGCTTGCCGCTTAGAAATCGCGCGAAGCTTGGCCAATCGCATGCGATACATGGCTTGGATCCGGATGCAAGCTTCGAGTCGCGTGCGCTGCCACTCGCTCTGTAGCGAACGGAAGAGAGCAATTTTTATTGCATACGCTTCGACACGTGCTCGCCAGAACCTCTGCAGTACGCGCGCTGCATGCTGGCGCCTCGCTTTGGCGACAGCGAAGACTTCCCGCGCAACACATCCTCGCCAAGCGAGCTGAATGCGACTAGCAGCCCGCGCATGTGCGGCACGACGTTCGGATCTAATGCGAAGCAGTGCCCGACGTGCAAAGCGTTGTGCGCGAACGACCATAATTTCGGCAACAATCACGGATGACCACGTATGGAGCGTCGAACGCAAAGCTCGTGTAGCCCAACACGCCACAAAGGGCACCAAGACAGCCCGCAATTTTCTGCGCTGCGCTACAAAGCGGCGCCAGACATTCCAGCTGCGATGCAAACGCGCAGCGAAGCGGTGCTGACGAAATCGCGCATGTCTGTTCTCGACCAGACGAGCTCTTCTGTCGAGAAAGATCTTCTCGGCAAGGGCCTTGGGCAAAAAGTATCGTTCCCACGCACAGAGAAGTTTAGCTTTAGACGCTTCTTGCTGCGGCGTTTGCGACTGACCGAAAAGCTCCGCAAGGTTTTCACGCAAAACCTTTGCAAAGTCGTCTCGCGATATACGTCCCTTGACACGATCTGCAAGGGAGGCGCCTTGACGCCATGCGGGCTCGATCACGCTGAGCAGCTCGCGAAGCTGATCAGCATCCCCGACGCCGATCGTCAAAAGAGCCTCATAATCGCGCTTTTCGAGGAAGTTGGGAGCATAAATGTCAAAGAGATCTGAACGTAGGCGACGTCTGGCGGAGCCACGTTTCGCGTGGCAGAGTTGCGCGGCGGCGACAATCTCGCGCGCATCAAGGTCGTCGAGCTCAAAGACAGTGACGCCGCAACGAAGGTGCTGAATCGCAGCAAAGCCCTCAAAGACTTCTTGCGCTGCTGCGCGATTTACTTGTCCGCTTTGGGTGACCAGATCGACAAAGGCACTTCTTGCAATATGCCCGGGCTCGTCCTGGGCATTTGCGACGCCCGCAGCTGCAGCGACAATGGAGGCGCGGGCCTCGGCGGCATCGCTTGCGGCAGAAGCGGACGCAAAGGGCTGGCGCGCCGGCGCATGTGAATTTAGTCGCGAGCGGTAGCTCGTGGTGATGCCGGCCTCGAGCGTGCGAATTTCTGTCGCGAGACTGGGTGTTTCAAGCAATAGCGTCCATCTCCTCGCGGCGAGCTTTTCGAGGCGAGCCTTCAGTTCCTCGTCGCGGGCTCGCGCCACTTCGGCGAGCTCGCCTGCGGCATATTTTGTCAAGTTCTGTTTGCGCGCTCGAAGTTGCGCAAGCTCGCGAGCCTCGAAGCGCTCGCGTTGGTCGTTGTAGTCGAACCACCGGCCTTTGGCGAGGCCTTTCGAGCCGCGCATGGCCCATCACCGCGGACCGACAAGCTTCTGCGCGCCCGACGATTTTGCTTTTCCCGACTGTCCCAGGATGACTCGAACTTGACTCGGTCGCTCAGCGGCCTGTGCAATGGTGGTCAACGGCCAAAAGTCGCAAGATTGGTTTCTCTGCGACTGTAAAGAAGAGTGAAGAAAGGGGATCGTCACATGTCGAGCGCGACCGAGCTTGTCACAGTGGACATGATGCGAGCTGATTTCCATATCTTGAAAACGAGATGTCAACCACTACGCGAGCGGCAGCGGGCTTCTTGATGATTTCTTGCGAAACAGTGGAACAACAGCATATTATAAAAAGTGATTGCAGGTATACTTGACGCATTTTAAGACATATCTACAGCAAGATGCAAGAAGCGATCAGACCGATTCAGCTGGTCTCGTCGTTGCGCCTTGTTCTTGTCGAGCGTCGTGTTTGGCATGCCTCCGTCGAGCTTCAAAAATTTCGGACATCCTGTCTTTCGCCTGCAAGCTATCTGACCAAAACCTGAACGCGAACGAGCCCAGAACTCCGCCTTGCAGAGCGCATTGCACTGCAAAGACAGCGAGCGTCGGGCGTAGCGAGGCGACCGGCGCAGCAGCGAAACGCACCCGCAACCCAACCGGACGCGCGGGGCACACGTTGACCACGATGGCTCAGACATCAGCGTCGGCAGCGTCGGCCGCGTCAACCTCTGGACCTTCAGAGGCACTGCAGATGACGCTCGTGCAGCTGCGCAAGGCCGAGTGGAGCGACGAGGAGGCGGTGAGGAAAGCGGCCCGCGCCACGCTCGCCGCGCTACGTGATGTTGGCTGCAAAGGTGACAAAACGAGCAAGTCAAAGGCAACCAAAAAAGCTAGCGCGACCCAATGGATGAACCGCCGCGAAGCGTTGCGCGTGGGACTCGAGCAACTCGTACAGGAAGAGCTCGTGAAAACGGTAGTCCTCTTTGAGGAAATTGCTGATTCGCCAGCGTTTCAGGAACTTCTCTTTGTATGCTTGGATGCCATGTCGCGCGCTTTGCAGCGTGCGACAAGTGGACGGGCAGAGACACTCGACGAGACTGCGAGCGTACGAGCGTTGGCGTTGTGCGACAGACTCCTCGAGAGGCGCCGTCAAGTTTATATCGCAGAGGACGCAGAAGGTATTCGAGACTCGCTGAGCGCCATTTCGGTGTTACGCATTATGCAAGTCTATCGCGTGCGGGTGAGCCATGCTTCCGGGGCTGAGACCGCAACATGTGCGGTGGCACGATTTTATCGGCTCATGGAGCGACGCACGGAAATGAAAAAGAATGTCTGGGAGCGGGAGACTTCATTCGCAGTCAAAGAGCTCACGGAGCTAATCGTGCAATTTGACCTGGTGCGTGACGCCTCGTGGCCGGTCGACGGGGCTGATCTTGTTCGCTGCTGCGTAGAGCTGCACTGGTTCCAGCTCATGTCAAAACTCGTTGCTGCAGATTCGACAAAGGATCTTGCGCGTGTCTTTATTCGCACGGCATTATCAATGAAACCGCCGAATATGTGGAAGGCCCATGGATGCATGAAGGAGTATCGGCTGGAGAGAGAGTTTCCTGAGCTGGTGCAGGCCTTTCGTCGCGGATCGCTCGAGACATGCGCAGAAAAGGGCAAGCATGCTGAGCTCTTGTTTCGCCTGGAGAATTATCGAGACCCCAAGCTGACGGCGTTCGTCACGGGCCTGCTCGTCGATCAAGGCGAGCATTGGCTGGCGCAGCACCTCGCGGATCGGCTCCAATTGGCGCGCAATACGCCAGAATTCCTACGCATTGACCAAGAGACCGTGAAACAAATCGAACAAGAGCGGCAGAAAACTTATTTACGTCTGCCGCATGAGATCGAAGCATCGATCGTCTTTGTCTGCACGGATGCGAGCGCTAATATGGCTTGCGCATGGCTCGATGGTCTCGGTGCTTCAGATATTGTCGGCATGGACGGGGAGTGGAAAGCAAGTCTCAAGAGTGGACGCAACCTAGCAAGTGTCTTGCAACTTTCAAGCCGCGAACGCGTTTTCCTCCTTGATTTGCTGTGGCTTATGGACGCAGCAAACAAAAAGAAGACAACGATGGGCACGCATGGTTCCAGCTCGTCTCGCCAGCTCCTTTGCAATGCTTTGCAACGGCTGTTTCGTCGTGAAGATGTAGTCAAGGTGGCGTATGGATTCTCATCCGACATTGATGTGCTTACCAAATCATATCCGGGGCATACATGTTGGCAGGCCATTTATTCACTGTTGGATTTCGCGCACGTTTCCGTCCGAGAGGAGGGATCGGGTCAGTGGGCTGCCTCGTATTGTCGCAAGGTGTCGCGCGGGCTCAAGGACGTGGTCTTACAAGTCCTCGGAAAGAAGCTGTCCAAGTTGGAGCAGCTCAGCAATTGGGAGGCGAGACCGTTGCGTGCGGGTCAGATGCACTACGCGGCTCTGGATGCCTATGTACTGACACAGATCGCGGATGCGGTTTTCCCGCCTTTGCAAGGAATTCCAAGTAAACTGCTCACACGGCTCGATCATCAAGCCGTTCAATCACGGGATGGAATGAGACAGCACGGTGCGTCGCAAATGGCGGCGGTGGCCAAGGGTCTTGAAGAGATGGACCTGTTTAAGAGTGCTGAGGCAGAAATGCGACGCCGGTGCGAGCAGTATGGCATTCGCTTTGTCGATTCCTTGGAGAGCAGCAACGAGGTTGAAGGGGGCGAAGTAAGAGTCATCAAGCTTGCGTCACCGATGGTGGCTGTCAAGAAAGTTGCCGAAGCGTTGGGTGTCGGTGAGGCGCAGGTGCTCAAGTCAATGGCGTACATGGTACATGAGGGCGCTAAGAGCTGGAAGCCTGTGATGGTGCTCGTCCGGGGCGACTCGAGCGTGAAAGAGGGCCAGCTTGCTGCGTGGGCGCAAACAATGGTCCGCCGCGCTTCAGGAGATGAATGTCAGCGTTGTTTCGGGCTCCCAGGTGGCGGTTTGGGTCCTGTCTCTGCGGTAACACCCCGATTCCAAGTTCTCTGTGACAGTGCCGTCAAAGAGGTGTCTGGCCCGGTGTATGCGGGTCTCGGTTCGCTGGAACGCATTGCTCGCTACGATAGCGTGAACACTCTGCTTAAAATCTGCGGCGATGCGAGGACGAGTGTGGCAGGTGTGTCGAGCAAAGCTGTGACCCAGCAGCCAACATTGCGTCCTATCTCTGCGCTGGAGACCAAATTTCTGGTAGACAACATGCTGGGACGTCTTGGCAAGATAATGCGCATGGTGGGTCTTGATTGTACCAAGGTACAGGAGGTGCCAGGCGTTGAAGAGCTCTTGGCTGCTTCCGTGGCTAACTCGCAGGCCGCAAAGGTACCAACGAAGGAACAGACGGCGCGAAAGCGCGCGCAGTCACTTTTGCGCACCAAGGAGCTGAAGCTTGCTCTCGCAGCGGCGCGCGCGGAGCAGCGCGTTTTCCTCACGACTGACCGCAAGGTCGCGGAGATGTACCGGGAGGATGATGTGGTTCTGCTGGACAACTTCTCCAACAGGTATGCACAATTTGATGAGGTTTGCAAACGCCTCGCTATCAAGCTTGACGCCGGGAGCTTTTTAACGCGTTGTATGATGTGCAATGGTCTTGGTTTTGACCGCATTGATCGCGAGGAGGTTGCTCGGCTCAAGAAGGAGGGCCATGTATCGGTGGACCGCGTGCCAGACGACATTCTAGACTCTGTCACGGAATTCTATCGTTGCAAGCAGCCCGATTGCTTTCGTGTATTTTGGGAGGGGCCCAAGTTTGACCACTGCTGGGAGCTTTACGAGACGCTCAAGCTTGGCGAGCAGCGCAGCGCGTCGGGTCCCGCGGCAGCCGAAACCGCTGCTGCCAACAATGAAGTCGACAGCTCGACTCCGTCCTCTGCAATATAGGATGCGAAACCGTAAATCGAAGCACAGCAACCGCATCGTCCACCGGGCGTTTGTTCTTTTTCCCTCTCTTGTGTGTGAGTGCTTGGCTTTTTTCTTGGTTGTTTTTTCTTCACGAGCGTTGGTTTTAAGCGTTGCCTTCATTTTTCGACGAGTTCCGTGGTAGTATACTGGTGCTTTCGTACGAAACCGTCAACGTCTGTCTGACTGGCTTTTCCAAATGTGCTCCCTGTTTTCTTTCTTTCCTTTTTTTTTTCCCGCTCTTTTCTTCTGGCTTTTCTTGTCCATTCCATTCTTTTCTTTTCTTTTCATTTCTTTTCTTCTCAATCGTTGCCATGAACACCGGCCGCACACATCCACCGCCTGCACCTGCTGCATCTGGCTCTTCCCTCTGAGGACGGAAACAAAAAGCGCGTCCAGTTCACGGCGGCTTTGCGGCCGGCCGGCCGGCTGCCGCGGGCCTTCGCGCGCTCACCTTCGTCACTTCCGGCCGTTTAACGTGCTCGACGGCAAGGCGTGCACGCTGCCGTGCTCGTGCTGCAAGTGCACGCCATCGTCCACCCAAAACACACCTCGCCCCTCCCTCCCACTACCTACCTGCCCAACTGGCAGCACTGGCAGCAGCCGCACCGCCGCTGCCACCGCCGCCAGCGCAAGTGCACCGCGGCGCCTTCGTCGCTACCGCGCGTGCTTCAGCAGCTTGCTGCGGCGGCGCGTGCGTGCGTCAGCTGCAGCAGTGCAGAGGCTGCCGCGCGTGCGACGCTGCAGCTGCTGAGGCTGCGCTGCTTCTTCCTCGCGTGCACGAACAGCCGCATCCTGGTACTTGCGCGCGGCGACGTGGGAGGAAGGGGCGGAAATCGTCCCTCTTTCGCATCAACCATGGCAACCACCAGCGGCAACAGCAACAAAGCAACAGCAAGCAAGCAAGCAAGCGAGCGAGCCGCTCCGGCGCGCCCGCGTCGCTCGCCGGCGTCGCCTCGCACGCACGCGCGACGCGGCGTCGAGTCCTGGTCCGCTGCCGCTCGAGGCGAGGACAGGAATGAGCCGCTCGCCGTCGCCGCGAGGAACTTCTCCTTTCCCGAGGGAAGGGGGGGACGAGTGGCCGCAGCCGCAGGGAAACCCCGGAGAGGCCGCCGGGAAATCTCGGCGGCGCTGACGCGAGCGCGGCGCGGCATGGAGATGGGATCAGGCTGCCGCTGCTGCAGCTCTGTCTCCGCTCTGTGCGCACGTTTGGTATATAGGTTGCCGACACGGCCATCGAGAGCGAGAGACCCTCGCGCCGTGCCGCAGCTGAGCCGCGAAGCTCCGCGCGGCCGGCGCGGAACCGACGGGCGCGCGGAGGCTGGCGGCGCGAGGTCGGTTTGGCGAGGGGGTCTGACTGGCCGGCGGCTGGCGCGAGCGCGTTGAACAGGCACGCGGCAGCGGCAGCTGCGGCCAGCAGCGACACGAGGACCAACCGCACTGACCGTGAGACCGGCGCCTGCGACGCCTGCGACGCGCGCAGACTGACCGACCGCAGCAGGCAGCCGCACCGGCCAGGACCGAGGGAGGGGCAGCGGCCGATGGCGCGAGAGACGGAGTTCGCGGCGCGTCAGCGCCCCGCGGAGGGAGGGAGGGAGGGAGGGAGGGAGGCTTTTTTGAATTCGCAAGCTTCTCTCGAGCTCGCGCGCGGCGGCGGCGGCGGCGGCGGCGACCGACCTGCGAGCAGCCGCAGCTGCAGCTGCAACGAGCGGGCTGTGCTGATCGCACGACACGCACGGCGCACGGCACGGCCGAAGACTTTTCGCGGCGCTGACGGCTTCGCAGCAGTAGCTTGGAAGACAGGACACCAGCCCGGGACTCTCGCGTCACTGCGTCGCAGGCCGCTGCAGGCTGCAGCCGGCGGACTCGACTCGAGCCGTATACGCTCAGCCGCCGTCGCAGCGGCCGCGCGCGGCGTCGGCGATCGCACGCGGTGCGACGCGGTGCGGCACGCGGCGGCGCCGTTCAAAATGCAGAACGTGGCAGGTTTCAAATTGAACGTTTGCGCTCTTTACCTTTTCTCCTTCACTTCGTCGCGTCGTCTCGTCGCCTCCGGCTCTCCCCAGGAAAAGTCTCCGCGCCCCCGCCGCGTGCCGTCTTATCCTCGTTACTCCGTCTTATCCTCGTCCTCGCCGCGCCTGGCGCACGGAACCCAGGATATCCTCGGCCCCGAAGGGGGACGCCCGACGTACGTCCCGCCTCCGCTGGCCACCCGTTCCGGCGCCCCGCAGGACCGCCGCGCCTGCGCTGAACGCGCCGCCTGCGCGGGGTTTCGGAGAATCCGCTAGCTGGCGTCTAGACTGTTCTATGCGACGGTTGACTTTCTTTCTTTTCTTTTCTTTTTATAGAAAAAGTTTTTTTGAGAAAAAAAATTGAATTTTTTTTCGAAACACCGCGCTGCACCAACGAGGCGACCAGTGGCAGGTCTTCCTCCCGCGCGCGCCCAAGCTGGGGCCCGAACTGGGCTGGGCGAGGAGCCGCAAACCGGACGCGCGGGGCGGCGCGAGGCGAGGCGCCTTTGTGCAGCGCGGCGGTGCGTGCGGCAGCTGCTGCTGCGGCTTCGGGAGGCGGAGACGGTGGCCGGTGCGGGTGGGGGGGGGCGGCCAGTCCCTTCTTCTTTCGGGTTTCGAATCTCCTTCTCGCCCCTTCGCTCTCTCACTGGTCACACTGCCAGTGAGGCTGCCGTGAAAAAGAAAAGAAAAGAAAAGGAAAAGAAAAAGAAAAAGGAAAAAAAAAGAAAAAAGAGCGCGGCGGCGGCAGTTCCGAGGCGGCAGCAGCAAACCCGAAACCCAGAAGCGCCCGTCCACGCAAGTAAGCACGCACGCAAACAAGCAAGCAAGCAAGCAAGCAAGCAAGCAAGCAAGCAAGCACCGCCTGCTCGACGCTCGCTAGGAGCCTCTGCAGACGCTCGCGAAGAAGAAAGACACCGACCGGTAGCAAAGTAGTCCGTCGCAAGAAGACAAGCAAGCAAGTCAAGCAAGATGGTGTCGCAGGAACTGTGCCAGAAGCTGCTCAAGGCTGAGTCCAACGAGGCGCTCAAGGAGGTCGCCGACCAGCTCGCCGCCGAGGTCAAGGAGGCCGGCGTCGAGAGCCTCGTCGGCAGTGAGGGTCTCCTCAAGACACTCGACGCCGCTCTCGGCGACCAGGAGAATGCCATTGCCCGTGAGGGTGGCGTACTCCTCTTTGGCGCCCTCAGCAAGAAGGTCAAGGGCGCCGCCCTCCCCTTCCTCCTCCCCCGCCTGGACGCCGTCATCGACCAGGCCGGTGACAAGAAGTCCTCGGACCTCCGCAAGGCCGCCAGCAAGAACGCCAAGGCCGTCGTCAAGGCCATGACCCCGGCCCCTGTCGCCATGATCTTCGACCACCTCCTCAAGGAGGCCCAGGAATCCCCCAAGTGGCAGGTCAAGGTGCTCTGCATGGAGCTTCTCGCCGCCTTCACCGAGGTCGGCCCCGACTTCATCGCCAGCCGCATGGTCGACCTCGTCCCTGCCCTCTCGGCCCTCATGTGGGACTCGAAGAAGCAGGTCAAGGAGCAGGCCGCCAAGTCCCTCGAGGCTTGCTGCAAGTCCATCAGCAACAACGATATCCAGCCCTTCGTGCCGGCCCTCGTCAGCGCCATCGCGCGCCCCGAGGAGGTCGAGGAGTGCGTCCACACCCTCGCCGCCACCACCTTTGTGCAGTCCGTCGATGCCTCGGCCCTGAGCATCACCGTGCCGCTCCTCGAGCGCGGCTTCCGCGAGAAGAAGACCGCCGTCAAGCGCAAGTGCGCTGTCATTACCGAGAACCTTGCCAAGCTCGTCGACAACGCCCAGCACGTGGCCACTTTCATGCCCGTGCTCGAGCCGGCTCTCGCCAAGGCCTCCGAGGAGGTCGCTGACCCCGAGTGCCGCTCGCGCTGCGCCGCCGCCCACCAGGCCCTCCAGGACATTGCCAAGCGCGGCAGTGGCATNAACGGCAAGACCCTCGAGTACGAGGTCAAGTGGGTTGGCAAGTCCCAAGACATGAACACCTGGTTCCCCCGCGACAAGCTCGAGGACCTCGGCTTCAAGAAGCTCCTCGACGAGGTCGATCGCCGCAAGGCCGCCGCCGAGGGTGCCTTCCAGCGTGTTCTCTCGCAGGCCAACGTCGAGAAGCATCTCGAGGACGTCGGTCTTGACCGTGAGCTCGGTACGCACAACCGCATCCGCTCCCTCTCGGGTGGCCAAAAGGTCAAGGTTGTGCTCGCCGCCGCCATGTGGGATCAGCCCCATCTCATCATTCTCGATGAGCCCACCAACTACCTCGATCGCGAGGCTCTTGGTGCCCTCGCCACCGCCATCAACAACTTCGAGGGTGGTGTGCTCCTCATTACGCACAACCAGGAGTTCGCCGATGTGACCACTCGCGAGACCTGGGTCGTCGCCAACCACCGCTGCGACATCAAGGGTGATGCCGACTGGGCCGCCTACGCCGCCGAGGCTCTCGAGCTCGCGGCCGAGGAGGAGCAGGTCGATGCTTCCGGTAACAAGATCGAGAAGAAGCGCACTCCCAGCGATGTCAACGCCAAGGACAAGAAGAAGATGATCAAGGCCCTCAAGAAGAAGATCAAGGAGGAGGATGACATGACCGAGTTTGAGGAGGAGTGCGCCATGGAGTGGGGCCTCTTCTCTGCCTAAAGTTTGACTTATGATAAAAGAGAATTTGTGATGATATGATAATGATGATGAGTAGTCGGTGATCGCTCAGGATCGAGAAAAAGCGACAGCGGACACGAATCGATGTCAACGCCAAGAACCACAAGAAGAAAATGAAAAAGATCAAGGACAACGATGGTAGGACCGAGTTTGAGGAAGAGTGCACCATGGAGTGGGGGCTCTTCTCTGCCAAGAGTTTGAAATTATGATAAGAATGATGAACATGATGACTTGTTGGTGAAGGCCCGAGAATGTTTTTAGGGATGGGCTTCTTAGAAGAAAAGCAAGGCGAAAGCCAGCGACAAGAATACTTGCGTCGTAGCCAGGGCGGCACGACTCGAGGCCCCAGAAGGCTCTGAGCCATTGCACTCTTCGTACGGCAGAGGTTCACTGGTGGGCGCGGTACTGTATCGAGAAAATGCTACCAGTCAGGTCGTAAGCTCTTCATCTGTGGAAAATGGAGAGACAACTTACATGTCTGTAAGAGCAGTGAGTTCGCTCATTGAGCAAGGGAGCGCAGAGATGGAGTTTCCCGAAATGTCGCTGGTAAAAAGTAAAATCGACGTCAATACACGAAGTTTTAGCGATTCTGTGACTCTATCGCGCCAACTTACAGGCTTGTGAGGCTCGTCAGGTTTCCAAAGCTCTTAGGGAGGCTGCTGAGCTGATTGTTTCGTAGATTTCTAGTCCGAGGCAAATGAAAGAACTGTGAGTCACTCGCGTTTGCGGGCCTGTTAACGAAAACAAAAAAGAACTCACAGGTCGTACAAGGTTGTCAGCTGGCCAAAAGCCTCCGGAATCGATGAAAGCTGATTTCCTCCGACATCACTGTATGAAGAAAGAGAGCAGACCTGTCAGTCACGAGGTTTTTTCGAATGGAGAAAATAACAGATTTGCAGCGAACCTACAAGTCGGACAGCCGCGGAAGATCGAAAATGGCATCAGGAAGCAAGGTGAACTCATTGGAAGCGAGATTCCTATTTTTGTCATGTTCCCAAAAGAGTACGTCATAATTCGGTGTCAGCAATCTTCCTTTTTCTCTGACGCTTCGAAGCGGAACAACAAGATGGATGAAATGAGCAACGTACAGAGTTTTGAGCCACGTGAGACTGCTGATTTGGCTCGAGAAGGTGGACATCTGATTCGAAGCGAGGTCTCTGGATTGCAACGAAGTCGAAGGAACTTAGGTTAGAGCGAGCTTCGCATGTGTCAGAAAAAAAGGAAGATATCACGTACAGCCACTCCATTCGCGTAAGATTGTAAATACTTTCTGGAAGCGAGGAAAACTGGTTTGAGCGAAGCTCCCTTTGAATTCGACGCGTGTCAGCATCAATGTCGAGACATCGTACCCAGAGAGCAGACTTACAGTGCGTAGAGGCGCGGCAGGACGCCGATGCTTTCAGGAATGGATGGAATCTCATTCGATCCCAGGTAGCTGCAACGTCGGTTCATCTTTCGTTAGGCGAAGAGCTATTCTCGAACTGTGCTAGATAAGCTCAACGTACAGGACACCCAGCCTCTCGAGGCCACTGATACTCTCTGAAACGCCAGTGAGCTGGTTCGAGGCAAGATTGCTGTGTATTTAAAAATTGTTAGCACAATGAATCATGCGCAGGCAACTGGAGAAAGGACTTACAGATCAGTCAAATCCGTAAAGCTGAAAAGGCTTTCTGGAAGCAAGGACAGCTCGTTCGAAGCGAAATCTCTGCAATTATTTCGAGCGCAACCTCGAGTTAGGTTTCCACAGGGTGACATTCAGCGAGTCGAGCGTTCTCACTTACAGACGATTCAATGCTGTACAGAGACTGAGGCTTTCAGAAACCGAAGACACAAGATTTGTCGCGAGGTAGCTAGCACAATAATCAAGTTGTCGTTAGTACACGACGTAAATGGTTCGATCGACCGATGGACCGATATCAACAGCTTGGATGAGCGGACTTACAGCTGCTTGAGAAAACTGAGGTTGCTGATTTCGTCCGGAACGGAGGTTACTTGATTCGACGCAAGATTCCTGCTCGTCAAGGTTATTTTATGTTTCGTCAGCAAGAGCTTGCTCCTTATCTTATGCAGCAAAAACGTACAGGTATGTAAGAGCCGTGAGATCGAGAAGGTTATCGGGAATCGAAGTGAATTCGTTCGAGTCAAGCTCTCTTTGCGCAGAAAAAGTTAGATCAAGAGCGGAACACTTGCAGGGATGAGGATACGTACAGTTTTACGAGCTGATTGAGGCTCGAAAGACCACTTGGCATGGAACTCAGCTTATTATACCGAAGATCTCTGGTGGCTCGATCGTTGTTAGTTGCTGACGCAAGAATGTGTCGAACGATGCAGAAAAAAGTAAAACTTACAGCCACCGAAGCGACGTAAGTCGGTTCATGCTGCCAGGAAGTGCCGTGAGCTCGTTGGATGAGAGCCTCCTGTGTTTCTTTTGTGTGAGCTCTCTCTTTCGCTCGCTCGCTCGCTCGCTCGCGCGCGCGCGCGCTCTCTCTCTCTCTTTTTATTCTGTCTCTTTTGGAGAAAATAACTTACAAGGTCGTGAGCTTGTTAAGGTTCCCAATAGCTTCGGGGAGCTTTGCAATGGTTCCAGCTTGGAAGGCCCTACGGTCGCACAAAACACATCATCAGCGAGGCAAATACGCGAGAAGCTAGGGCGCGTCCTGTGGAAACTTACATGTTCTCGAGATTTACGAGTTCTCCGAGCGGGGGTGACAGTCCGTCAAAGCTGTCTTCATACACGCATTCGAGTCGCGTAGTCTCGCTCGCGGAGCACGGCGACGGAAAACAGGTGCAGTCGCCCGCCGCCAGCAACGGCGCGCTGACTAGCACGAATGCAATAGCAGCAAATCGCATCCTTCAGATCAACTCCGACTGGACGACTGTCTTGCTTGCTAACTTGGTTGCTCGCTCGCTTGCTTTCTCTCGATGCTTCTCTTTCCACGACGTGGAGATTACGGTCTGCAGTGCATCGCATGCCGCGATGGGGCGTGTACGCGTACGTTCTCCCCTCGGCCCGCGCGATTCCGTCCCGCGCCATCGCGCGTGCAACACGCGCGCGAAAGCCAGCTGCGAGACGGAAGTTTTACAAAATTTCATACATGCTCGAGATCGGTTTCTTCGTGGGACGCACGTACATTCATTCGTGAACTCGGTCGTGTGTTCCAAATCTTTCCTTCGTTGCTTCGTTTGTTCGTTCGTTCGTTCGTTCGTTCGTTCGTCCGTTGCCTCATCGAGTCTTGCGCACGCCTTCCGCGAAGTTCTTGCCCCAACCGGGTTCCCTCGCAGACGTCTTCTGCAAAAGTCCCCGTCATCCAGCTCTGCTCCCCAGCTCGGCAGCGTGCATTGACTCTGCAAGCGTGCATGCTCGTACCACCTCTACAACCACCCGCTGGAACGTGCAATTCTTCTCGTCACTTCGCTGCACGACGCGGCACGTCCTTGAAGTACTCGAAGGCCCCGCGAGCCGAGCGCGACGAGCACGCGAGCAAGGCACAATTCTCGCAGTTGTTGGCTGTTGTTGTTGCTGGTGCGCAAGCGTGCACGTTGTCACAGAGTACCGCCCCCTTTCCGCGCAGACGCGCGCACGCAAGGGCAGGCAGGGCGCGCACGCTTTGCGTGGATGGACGGGACCGCCCTGGAGACGCTGCTCGAGCAGAGGCCGCGCGAGAGCGGGAGGTCCCCGGCCGAGGCTAGCCTGGGTGCGGACGTGGATGAGGGCCAAGGGGAAGTCGAGATCGATGCCGCACCCTGGGAAGGGAGCGATGCGATGAGATATTGCGCAATGCGAGGCGCTGTTCTGGCGCCGCGCGGCGGCGGCGAGATTCGATCTTGGACCCAGCGGGGCAAGGGTGGACGGAGCTGGTGCGATAGTCGATCGGTCGGCTTGGATCGTGAGATGATGATTGATCGACACATGTAGTATACCTTGGGCCAAGATTATTGCGCAAACCCTGAACCCAAGAAGGGCGATCTGCAGAGAGACTTGCCAAGATGAAGAACTTCGCCTCGTCGTCGTCGTCGTCCCCGTCGTCGTCGTCGTCACCGTCGTCGGCGTCGAACGATACGCTGGCGCTGGCGCTGGCGGCCGGCGCGCTCGTCGTGGCGGGCGCCGCGACCGCGTACCTCGCAACGGGCCGGCGCGAGGACTCGAGAGAAGGGCGCGTGGCGCGCTGGATAAAGGAAACAAGAGCAGCCCGCGCCAAGCCGCACTCCGAGGAAAAGACCAAGATGATCGCAGGGGAAACCTACAAGTGCTCGGACGAGCAACTGAGTGCAGATCGCGACCTGTCGCATGATGGCTGCGCCCTCTTCAACAGCCTAGCGCTGAGCGAACACGCATCGCTGCGGAAGCGCGTGCTCGCGGAGCTCCTCGAAAACGATCTGGTTCACGTGGAGGCGCCCTTTCACGTTGACTATGGGTACAACCTGCGATGTGCAAATGGCGTCTACTTTAACTTCAACTGCATCGTTCTCGACAGCGCGCCAATTACCATTGGCGAAAGCACCATGTTTGGCCCTGGGTGCCAGCTGGCAACGCCGAATCATCCCTTGTCTGCACGAGAGCGTCACTCGGAGCCTTTTCCGGAGATCGGCAAACGAATCTCCATCGGCAAGCATTGCTGGTTTGGTGCTGGCGTCATCGTCTGCCCCGGGGTCACCATTGGCGACGAATGTGTTCTCGCTGCCGGCAGCGTAGTCGTCAAAGATATTCCTTCGCGAAGCCTCGCGGCTGGTTGCCCAGCCAAGGTCATTCGTAGCGATCTCTGAGTGAGTCGTGCTCCAAAAGAGTTTTTGCGCAGATCGTCGCTGCACGGACGTGTTCGCAGGGCATGGGGTGGCCTCGGTCTGTTTTCTCCGTTTGCTTTTCGAAATTTTTAAATAGGAGGACGAAGCAGCCTGCCTGAAGACAAAACCTACAAAAATAATAATATGAATATCATCCAGGAAGGTATACAGAATCTAAAGCGCCGGCTTGACCCCACAAGGCATGATCAAAAGTCGGGCGTGTCCGTGCGCTTGACCTTGCGGTCACCGTCCCGCTCAATATCAAATCGAGAAACATTAGGAAGGCCACGCGGAGAGGGCCTCGAGGCAAACGGCGTGATTCTACCCTTGAGATTGGCGTCCTTGGCAGGACGAAAGGAGCCATGAAGATTGTCGTTGTCCATGTCAAGGAGGACCTTGTCAAAGAAGCGATCGTCATCTGCCGAGAGCTGCTGACAAAGCATGCCAATGACGAGAATAAGCTCGACCACAGAAATAGCAATCACTGCAACAGCAACATGCTGTGACTGCTGATTGATGTACATGAATTGTTGAAACTGAAAGGCACGCGCAAAGCCGCCAAAGCCGCAACCATAGCCCTTGGGTTCCGACGCTGTCACGTTGTCATCTTCGGGTTCGCCGTTGAAACCCACAATGCGCGCGCGAGATGCTTTGACAAAAGCGTTAAGTGGCGTGTTGGTCTGTGGAATCTTTTGCGTTGGACTAATGCTCACAATCGCGTCCGACAAAATGGAACAGATTCTTGTCGAGCCCTCGAGATGAGCGTAAAACTCTGCGTAAAGGTCTGCCTGAGGATAGCATGTGCACAGTACGTCGGAAGCAGAAGCGGCGTCCCCAGTGAGCCCGCAGGACTCTGGCGGCTGACCATTCTCGTCGCATACAGGAACAGTATCGTGCGCGCTCCATCCCGGTTCATCGCAGCACAAATTGTACATGGCAAGCTGCAAGGTTGTAACTTCCGCCTCGACGGGCCCAAGCGTCGTTCCGTCGTTTCCTTCGGCGCTACCCAGCACCGTGTTGAGCAGCATCACGTACATGGAGGCAAAGGCGATTTGTACGAGGAACAAGGCCGCCAGGAGGCCCATGATCACGCGAAAGGTGCCGCGCGAGGTCGAGCCACAGTACTCGTGACATAAGCGATGCGACATTTTGCAGCTGACTCTGTCGAGCATATCGCCGAGCGTCTCATCGTGATGCGTATTTTGGGACGTTGCGTAGACAGCAACAAACGTGAGCACGATGCAGGCAATACCAGCGACGAGCGGACCCCAGGCAAAGAATTGAAACATGGCCTCGTACGACATGTCTATCGTCCCTAGGAAAGTCACAGTGAATTCAACAAAGTTCTTCTCCACCACGTTGAGGTACACGCTCAACGTGATGAGCCCAATGCCGCAAAGCACGTGGCCCACGAGGAAAGCGCGCATGACGGGACCATCGCGCACGAGGTCCTCCTTTACCTTTTCACGTAAACGCCCCATCCTCGGCGTGTCGAGCTTGCCCAGGCGCAACGAGTTCATGCGCGAATTTCGGGCGTCCACCACGCCTCCAGGTACATTTAGGGCCGTCGTTCGCCGGCCGTGTTCTGTCATCCTCCCTCCCCTCCCCTTTCGGGTCGTCGTCGCGCTGCGATGCCCCGATCAGCTGCGAGGTCTCTCGTCGCCCCGCGACCTCTCCGCGCTCCGCCCTCCGCGCCCAGTTGCAGGTCCTCGCGCTTGCGCCAGGGCTGCTCGCCAAGGTCCCGCCGCAGAGGTTGCAGTTCTGCCGCGCCCTTGCTTGCGCCAACCCTGCTCGTATACCCTCTCTCTCTCTCTCTCTCTCTCTGTTAGGCTCCTTACGCGCCCTGTCCCTCCAAGTTGTTCTGCATTGCCCTGTGCCCTGCTCTGCCCTGCTCTGGCGCGGCCAGCTGCAGATTGCGCGCGGGCACGTCATCTGTACTGCAATCGTCCCATGGCTCCTCTGCGCATGGACAGCGCCACAGATCCCCGCGCGCGACCGCGCGTCGCGCTGCGCCGCCGCTGCCTGCGGCTTTCGAGCGAGCTTTCGAGCGGGCGAGGAGCGCACGCGCGCGAGGAGGGAGGGAGGCCGACGCGGCTGGGTGCGGCTTGCGATCTCCACGCACCTTTAGGGTCTCGCGCGGTAGGTACCGTACCTTGCCGGCCGTGCAGGCATGCAAGCGGCGACTGCGGGAGTCCACTCCGCGGCTGTGGGTAGAGGGAAGGAGGGCAAAGTGAAGAGTCCAGGAAGGGGAAGTGACCCAGCTCGCGCTGCGATCTGCGATCTGGCTGTTGCTGGCAATCGCTGCATGTAGCCTAGCTCCCGTTGCTGCTGCTGCGGCGGACGTGGCTGATGAGGATCGAAACGCGCGAGGTCCAGGGTCAGCGACACCTAAGCGAGCGGGCAAGCTCGTGGCGAGAGCAAGCGGCCCGGGGTAAGCGTAAGGACCGAGGGGAAGCTCCGGAGGGACACTTCCAGGGCTCGCGGCAACTCACTGTCAAGCGCCAACGCGCGCGCGAGGCGGCCATTGGCCGGCACTATGGAAAGCAGTGGAAGACACGGATCCAGAATGCGGCGGGGGTTTGAATCGTCCCACAGGATTGGGCGGTCATCGAGTAGTCTGATCTTGCTGTAGATGAGTTAAACTCGTTGCGGATTGCATTTTTGCATTGTGGCTCGCTGTCGCTGGTAGAGCATTTCGTGAATCCGGACATGTTATAGTCTGGAGTTTGAGAGACTAGTGGGATGCTTGCTGGCTGCAGCTGAAGCAAAATGGAGAGACACAGCAGAAGTGCTGCGAGAGGTGGGTGAAAAGCACGAAGACCCGACCTAGATGAAGCAAGCGCTTTCGCACTTTCATCTGGCTGGCTGTTAGCGAGACACTCAGCCCTCTTTTGCCCGACTAGTCGCTGCCAAAAGCAAACTTGCGGGAGGGAAGTCGCTCTTCGGGGACTACCATATTACGACGGCTACGTTTGCGCCGCAGACTTATGAAACCAGCAATAGCGGCAGCGAGCGTAACGAGTGCGCCCAGAATCACAGTCACGCCGATTACTGCGCCTTTGGGTGCGCCCGAGAACGTCTCACCTGCGGGTGTACGAGTTGAAAAGGGAGACCTTGTGGGAGATCCCTGCACCAATTCAGATGGTGGCTGTGTGCTTGTAGTGACCACAGACGGAGCTGAGGTCGGCATCGCGCTCGTCAAATGTAGGGAAGGTGAGCTCGTCGGTACGCTGGGACTTGCACTTCCTGACCCAAGGTTGTGAGTTGCAGGACTCATCGTTGCTTCATGCTCGGGACTTGTCGTAGGAGCAGAGGAAGTTATGTTCGAGATTGGCATTGATAGCGTTGGGTCTCGCGTCGGTAGTAAAGTTGGTGTCTGCGTCAAAAGCCCGGCTGAGGAATGCTGAGAGGGAGATTGCGTCGCAACAAATGTAAACGCTGCGCTTGGCGCGGGCGAGGATGAAGGTATAATCATTGTTGGCATTGCAGTCGCAATTGACGTTGAAGGCGAGTCTGTGAGCAAATTTGACGTGGTCGGTACCGAGGATGAATCGTCAATTGTCGCATCGACCGGCACGTCTTCTCCATGCTCCGTTATGGATTCTGGTCCACGCGTTGGACTCTGTGTGGTTGGCGCTAAAGAACTTATCGCTTCAGACGATGCGTCACTGGGTATGTCGCTAGCATCTGAGGGAGCTGCGGAAGGTGCGCAAGCTTTAGCGACAATCCAAAAATCCACGCCACCAACAACGTCTATGATGTGTCCCTCCGCAAGATGCGAAGCCACTGCGCTTGCGTCACCGCCAAAATTCCCGTCGCCCCAAGCAACGAGCGTACCTTTTTCGTCAGCGAGTTTTGCCACAAAAGAATAATCATTGGCCCAGACAGCAGCAACCCCTCCGGCGGACGCGACCTGTTCAGCCACGGCGCTGTGATCGCCGCCTCTTGCGGCGTTACCCCAGGTAACAAGAGTCCGGTCAGCTTTGATGGCCGCAAACGCATCACCGCCACTAACGATAATCTCGATGACATCAGAACTTAGCTGAGACGTGAGCGTCGAACTTTCTGGAGAGGCAATACCATACGACGAGACCGAGCCATTCACATGCAGCACGGTAAAAGCAGTGCGTCCGGCGGCAACGTGCTCGACGTCGGACACCAGCAATGAATCGATCGCGCCTATGGTGATTAGCTCATTCTCCGTCGTCACGAAAATAAAGGTGTTCCTTGTGGCGTAAACGGCCTTAAAGGATGAGCCTAGGTTTAGCTTTGTGGGGCCCGAAAGGGACTCTAAACCACCCCATATGACTACAGTTCCATTTGCTTTGATAGCTGCAAAGGCTGTCTCAGTATGAGCCACATCAATCACATTGCTTTCGAGCTGGCGCCCAAGGTCTTCGCTCGGAAGAATTCCCCCAAAGTACGGGTTACCCCAGACAAAGACTTGACCCGTCTCTGAAAGCGCTGCAAACGCATTGGCATGCGCCACGAGTTTGCGCAGACCCATGTCTTTACGTGCAAAGGTCTCCTTCATTGCCGCGCAGTCACCTCCGGCGAATCGATTTCCCCAGCAGACCAGCGTCCCATTTGCAAAGAGGGCTGCGCGGGCCTGGCGCCCGCCAAAGATTTTACTCACGTTTTGCAAATTCTGTAAGCCACCCACATCGCCCCCATATGGACCGTAACCCCAGTGTAGTGCGCTACCGTCGGTTCGTAAAGCACCAAAGGTAAAGTCTCCGGCAACAAGTTCCTTCACGTCGAAAAGGTCATCGGCAAGAACGCCTACATCTCCGCCTAGTAACGTCGCGCCGCTCGTCTTGACAACCCCATCTTGTCTCAAAAAGGCGCACGCCGTGCTTGCGCAGCTTATCTGCGCTAACGAGCCACATGGGAACTCACCAGCGATGGCAGAAATATTGGCCCCCATAAGAGGGTTTCTACATATTTTACGCCACAACCTCGACAAATCAGTAAACTAGAGTTTTCTTCTGGTCATCAAAGGTGACCTGAACCCCCATTCCCAGACTTACCCCCATGCGACAAGTCCTTGCTTGCGCGTCGTTGCGCCACACGCTGCGGTCGCCGCCGCGCAGAGGACCACAAATATGGACGTTCTCCTCCTCATCATCGCAGCTGCAAGCAACTTTTTGCTTTCCGAAGTCTGTCTTCCTTGTTGCCTTCTTTCCTTTCTTGACGAGTTTAGACGTGGCAACCTACGCGCGCAGGCGTGCCCCTTCACTCGCTCCCGAGCTTCTGGCAGCTCGTTCTCCAAGACCTTGGCAGTTCTGGGCTCTGGTTCTGCATTTCGTCGCATTGGTATGATATAGATAGGCCAAAAGCTGAGTCTTTCGTTTTGTGTTTTCGGGGTGCCGCGGCGGGTCTGAAACCGTCAAATGTACGTATACACATTGCACGAGAGCAGCGAGGCAAGTGTCGATCCAAGCTGAGAGCGAGAGCTAGACAAAGTCGAGGCGAGGTGAGGCGAGGCGAGGCGAGTCGAAGTTGGGCGACTTGACTTGACGTGACGCGTCCGAGTACGGCTCGAAAAAGGAATCAAATCAAGTGTGATGGAGACTTGCGAGGACAAAAGAAGCGGGCAACTCTGATCGGCGTTGGAAAGATTGTAGTTGGGAATTCGTTCTTATTTTATTTTCGAGAAAAAGAAAGAAATGTGGATAGGCATACAGTCAGGAGCGGTTAGGAGGGGTTGATCAAGGTAAGAATGCAAGTCGGCTGGCGATGCGCGAGCAAAGCCAACCACGCTAGACATTCGATTGCAAAAATTAGATGTCGCTGCGCGTATCCGCAACGTTAACTCGCTGACGGACTTTATAAATGGCAAAGACGCCAATAACAAGAAGAGACGCCGAGTAGACAACAGAGTGAAAAGCTTGGACACGAGAAGAAGACGAGGACGTCGACGCGGATGTGCGGTCTCCGAAGACTGCGGCCATGTTGCTTCCAGACCAAATGTGTGCATAGTCGTAGTCGCCACCATTCTTCTTGGTGTTACCCGCGCCTACCTTGTTCTCAGCCTTGTCGCCACATCGATATTCCGAAGGATCCTTGGGATTTGGCTCGCAGGTGAGCCCAATGCAGCATCGAGGTCCATTATCGGGATCGCAGAGCGGAAATTGACCAACACTACGCGTTGATATTACAAGATGGTCAGTTGGTACTACTCTTTTTGTTTTGGGGCGTGGATGATACCTTTGTAACCCCTGGGACGCGCGCATCTCCTGTCGACCTCTCGAGCACACTTACATCGTCGGTCTGATACAGTCGGGCGAGTACATGGGCAAGTTATTCACAAAGTTCAGCCCGCGACGGCCTCGCAACGAGGCCGAGTCGACGTCCGCAGCGCTTGCGCTTTGTACGAGCACGAGCGCCACCAGCATGAGCGCCAGCATGCTCGGCTTCATTGCGCTTTCTCGCGTCTTCTCCCTTTAACGCCGCGGCGGCCCCGCTGAGCGAGGCGCCAAGGGCGCACGGGTGTTGCGTAGACCGCTCGCGCGCGCGCGCCGGGCCGGTGAAGCGAGTGCGCGGGCGAGTGCGCGCGGGACGCGGCTCGAGCGCGTGTAGGTTCGGGGGTGGACGCGTGATTTCGAGCTTTGCAAGTCCCACAAAAGGAAAGAGGCGGGGGACGGGGGTGCCGCACTTTGTCTCCCGCGTCGCAAGTCGGCCAAACGCGGCTTGCAAGCTGGAGTATCCTGCGCCAAGTCGGGAATGCAGATCTGGGCTCGCGAGCGCGAAGCGCGCAGTGAGTTAAACGGCGGCGCAAGTGGAGCAGATGGAGGCGCAAGTGGAGCAAACCGGGGCGCAAGAGGCCGTTGGCGCGGGTGAGATCCGACGGCGAGGCGCAAGTGGGGAAAAAGCGAAGCGCAAGTGGGATAAAAGGTGCGGCGCAAGTGGGGATGGGAGGCGGGCAAGTGGAGCAAAGCGACGAGGCAGGCAGGCAAGTTGTTGATGCGAATGAGCGAAGCATCAAAACCCAGTCGCAAGGCGCGGCGACAAAGCGCGCGGGCGAGGCGCGGGGGCGGAGCAGGAGCAGGCCCGCGGCGCGATGGAGGACCTGGAGGCGCAGATCGTGCACCAGCTGTGCCCGGACCGCACCCTGGCGAGCGTGGAGGCGCTCATGCCCGCGGTGCGCGACAAGCACGAGGAGGCCGCGCGCAAGCGCAACAAGGTCGCGGACGCCGCGAACCTGCTCGTGACGAACTACAGATGCGTGAACTGCAGGAACGCAGACCAGGGACTCTTTCTTGAAGATTACAAGCACGGCCAGGTGACGTGCCGCAGGTGTGGCGTTGTCCTCGAGGACCGCAGGGTCCACGATGGCGAGTGGAAACGGCAATTCTCTGGCGACGATAATCCCAGCCAGCATGGCCCAGCACCCGACCCAAGGTTCTCTAGCGGACACAATCTTCGCACGCACATTTCTGGCGGGAGTGGAAAAGGTGCGGGTTCCAAATTATCGAAAAAAGAGCTCACCGATCTCAAAACCTTTCAGGACCGTATCGAGATGGATCTCAGTAACATGACTGCCTCTGCTACGGACATGCAGCGCACGCGGATAGGCTACAAGGACCAGCAGAAGAAAAAGGTGTTTATGCTCATTGACGATGTCGGCGCCTCTCTGCATTTACACGAAAAGGTCGTCCAATATGCACAAGGTCTCTTTGCGACCTATCGTGATGCGCTCGAGCAAGTCCAGCAGCGCGACGCCGTCACGGCGGCTTGCCTTATTCTCGCCCTGCGCGAGGTCACGCGAGACGGCGGTAATGCACTGTCAGGCCGCGGGGGCGGCCCCGCCGCCGTGGGCTCGAAACGAAAGCTCGGTGATGCGGGGGACAACAATCGAGCCAAAAAGGCCGCTTCTTACGAGGACATGCACCCTTTTCCTTGCAAGTTCTGCACCAAGCGCTTCAGTAATGCCAAGGACCGTCGAATTCACATGCGCGCCTGTCCGAACAAGGGCAAGGCTGCAGCGGCCGCCAAGGCGCCTGCGTCTTCCTCCGCTGGATCTGGAGCATCAAAATCATCGGGTCCATCGTCCTCGTCCTCCGCGACCAAGTCTTGAGCTGAAAACGCGAGTCTTGCGTGCCCTTCTGCGTGCTCTTCACTGTGAAAAGAAAAGAAAAGTCAGGATCCAAGGAAGGAAAAAGAAAAACGAGATTGGAGACCTGCAGCAAAGGCCGGCCTCTATCTCCACCTACTTACTTCATCACCTTTAACTTACGTAATAAATAGTCCACCAACAGGTTGTAGTTCTTTATCGTCTCCCTTAGCACTCTCTCTCTTTCGTAAACCACTCTCGCCCAGACGGGTCCGTGTGCCACTCACTCTCTGCCCGGCGCACCAGCAGCTGCACGAGGAGCAGCATGGTTGACAGGTAGGCAAAAGCGGCGGATTTGGGCCCAGTCTCGCGGGGACGGCGTGCAGGCGCTGCGAATATTTTCCCGCAGCGCGCACAATATCAATCCCGAAATCCTCGTGACGGACGCCCGCTCCTCGCGCGCTCCCTCCCCCGCGTGCACGCGCCCGCCCGCCGCCCGCCCGCCCGCCGCCCGCCCGCCCGCCGCGCGCCGCGCGCAGATCGCAGAGCGCAGCCCGCGCCGTGCTCGCGGGAGCGCGTCCGCAGGGAGGCAAGGGGAATTGGAGATCGGGCCGAGTCCTCATCCCTCCCTCCATCCCGGCACGCTCGCCCAGAACGCCGACGCGCGTGCCGCGTGCCGCCGCCGCGGAGCGCGAGCGCGCGTGCCGGGCGCCCCGGCCGACCGGGCGAGCGAGCGAGGGAGTGCGCGAGCGCGCCGTCGCCTCGTGGCTGGCAGCTAAGCTAGCTAACCCGTGTGCGGCCTCTCCGCGCCTTCTTTCTTTCTTTCTTTCTTTCTTCTCCTTGACTCGCGCCAAGAGCCCGTGCCTGTGCCCGAGCGCGAAGGCATGGCCACCATGGGCGACCTGGACGAGCTGCCGTGGACGGAAGACCTCGACCACGACAGCCTCCTCAACGGCGTGCTCGAAAACACGGGCGGAGGCCCCACCACCGACATCAGCAGGAGACTTCGGACCGCATCGGATATGCACCAGAGCGGGCTCCTGAATAATGACGAAAAGGCGACCTTCAAGCAGCTCGTGCTGCAGCGCGACGCCTCGCTCGATACAGATCTCGCCAACTTGAACAAGTCCGCTACGCCGAGCGAACGCAGAAGTAGCTACATGAACCTCAAGAGCACGCTTCGTAAAAACAGTCTCCAGGTCAACATGAACCGACTGAGCATGAGCGGCGTCGATCTTCTGGCGGACGAAATGGACGAGGATGCCAACTTCTCTGAACTCATTGACCCCAGCGTCTTTGACGATTTTGCAAGCTCTGAAATCGCCTTTCCACCCGCGCCCAGCGAGACAAGCTCCACATCCAATGGCTCCGACGGCCACCACCCTCTTACGCGAAAGGCGAGTACGGAGAGCTTTCGTCGCAAGTCTGTGACCTCGGCGGGCCCGCCGCCCCCAGCCCCGAAGCAGGCCTCGCAGACTGCGCGGACTCAAAGATCGTCGCAGCCGCAAACTCAGTCGCACAACCAACAGACTTCCGCCGGGAACCAAAGACAGCGCCAGCAGCAGCAACACCCTCATCAGCAGCGACAGCAGCCACGAGCCGCCAATGCGCACAGCATGCAGAGCGCCCCCCCGCGCGGACCGACCGCCGCGCAGCACCCACGACCCATGTCTGCCGCCCAACTCCAGTTCCAAACCCATAGACAGAACTGGCTTCAGGAGACCGCACGTCAACAGGCACAACACCCTCAGATGTACCAGCCTATTGCCCCGCTCAATTCGAGCGCGAACAGGTCGAAATACCCCGAGGCTAGGCCTTCTGTTCAGGCCCAAGCCCCGCTCCGTCATACAGACTCGATGGCGGACGATGTTGATGTAGACCCCTCGACAGCAAAGGAAAAGAAGAACGAGCGCGAGCGTCGCCGTCGTCAACAAGTCTCCCAAGGCTTTACCGACCTTTTCAAGCTTCTGAAAATGCCCGAAGCCGTCAAGATGGAAAAGTCGACTGTCCTCAACGCCGCGCTCGATCGCGTGCGCGAGCTTGATCACACCCACAAGAGTCTCCTCGAGGAAAATCGTAGACTTCGCGCGCAAGCCGCCAGTCTTGGCATCAAGGTTGACTAACGCAAACGGCGAGACGCACGATCTGTGCTCTGGGTTGAGCCGGGCTCGTGACGGCTGGTCCGTCCATCTCTCTTTGTTTCTCTCCTTTGAATGTCAAGTCCGCAAGATGCTAATGTCCGATTCTTCCTCCCGTTCGCATTGCAATGCATCACAGGTGGAATGGGACGCTTGCTCCTTGGCCAAGCTTTGCTCATCTCTTTCCACACACGCATCCTTGCTTACATACTTTTTGTCTTTCCAATCCAGCACCTAGTCAGTCATCTTGCACCAGGCACCACCAGCTTGGTCGCGTAAAAAGCATTCTCAAGCTTATACATAATCACACATGATTTTCCATTTCACAGTCTTCGTCCGGATGATCTCAAGGCATGATGCGGCCGCCACGTGGCCCCTAGCACGCGCTTTCTCGTTTATTTCCCAAAGCGCGTTTCAAGGATCACAAGAGCACCGAGGAAAGAAAAGTATGGCATAGCCTAAACCATGGTACCAAATGGTACTCACTCAAAGAATCGATTATACATGATTTTTCATTTTACAATCTTCATGCGTCGATTTCCTCACGCACACGTACTGCGCTTGCGATTCGCAGCTCGCGGAGCGCAGCGTCACCTAATGCCTCGAGCTCATCGAAGCGGTGCGACCGCCACTTGCCCCAGTACGCGCTCGTCTTCCAACGCGCGTACGGATAACAAGGGCTGGAAATTCCGTGGAGAATGCGCGCCAACACGCGTCCACTCAAAACGCCATCAGCGAGGGCGCGGTCGCGCATCAGACCCTTGAGGTCGGATAAAACCAACGTTCGAGTCTTGCCTTGAGTCAATGTCTGAAAGGGAATCTCTGCAAGAGCACAAAGGTCGTCGCTGTCATCTGCTACTGTAGCATGAGGATTGGCTGCACCAAGTTCCTCCTTGCCCTTTGCATCAATCGCAAAGTATGCGTGAAGCCGCGTTTCAACGTCATCGCGTCTGTCTTCAGCAAGAAGAGAAAAGACACCAAACGCTTGCTCAATCTTTTGCGCCTGCAGCTGCTCCAATTCTGCGGCCTTGCGCACGAGCTCATCCACCACCTTTTCAGCTTCACCTTGCCACCGCGCATCGGCCGGGTCCGTGGCACGAATATAGAGAGCCGGCTCTGAGAAAGTCAGCGAGATTGCGCGCCGCGTCTGGAGCTCGGACAGAACCCGTATGACACCTGACACGCTCATACCTTGCACATCCGCCACCTGCGCCAAGGCACATTTCCCAGAAGCATCAGCTAGCTCCAAGGCCTTCTTGAGCACTCCGTTCGAGCTAGCTGGGTCCTGCGATCGCAGCACGGAAATTGTGCAGCTCGCGTACCCTGAAGGCAGCAGCTGCACGAGACGCAGAGGCGGCAACGACAAGTGTACAATAAGGGTCTCTAGAACAGCTTCCTTCATGTCGAGCTTGAGCGCAAGCTCGTCGAGGCGTAGTGCAATTTGCCTCTGAGAACGCCGTTCGCCGAGCGTCCGGAGCAAGCTGCGAATGGGCATACGCCCGTCGACGCCTTCTGCGTGCGCAAGAGAGTGTAGTCGCATTGCGTCTACCTCGTCAAACATGCACACGCAAACTGCCTCGCGGCCATCGCGACCCGCACGCCCGACCTCTTGTACATAGTCCTCAATGGAACGCGGCATTCCCATGTGAACAACGCCGCGAATATTGGCCTTGTCAATACCCATGCCAAATGCCACAGTAGCCACGACAACGCGGAAGCTACCTTTCATGAAACCCGTCTGCACCGTCGAACGGTCGCTGCCAGACATGCTTCCGTGATAAGCGCGAGCAGAGATGCCGTAGGAACGCAATCGTTCGGCAACCAGCTCTGTCTCGTTGCGTGTGCGAACATAGACAATGACGCTTGCTGGCTTGGCAAGTCGAGCTCCACTTTCTTCGCGTGCGGATTTCTGGGGCTTGCCCTCACCATCCAGGAGAGTAAGCAGCTTTTTAAATCGATGCTCCCCATCGCTGGGGACGATGCAAGCTTCCAAATGGAGATTTTCGCGAAGCCATGAGCCTGCCTTGAGGCCGCTCTTCGCGTCAACGCCGAGCACGCCGCAAATGTCCCGCACAACCTTTCCTGTAGCGGTTGCCGTGAGGCCCAGCACACAGCGCGGTCGCAAGCACGCCAAATCGTGCCGTGTTTCGTCATTCTCGCTACTGCCGGTACCCGAGCGCGCAAGCAACTCGCGAAGGCGCAAGAATGCGGGGCGGAAGTTGTGGGACCACGACGAAATACAATGCGCCTCATCGACGCAAACCAGCGAGATCTCGGGAAGAAGACCAGGCGTTCGCACGAGTCGTTGAAAACTCGACGAAAAGAGTCGTTCAGGTGACACAAAGAGAACCTTGATGCGCCCGGCCTGCACCATTTTGATCGCCCGAGCCATTTCACGCCCCGACTGCTGGTGCGAGAGAATGGCTCCGGGTATTGCCATGGGCAAACTTTTCAGCTGATCTTCCATGAGCGCCACCAGAGGAGAGATAACGAGCGTGAGTCCTGGAAGAAGCAATGCAGGAAGCTGGTAGCAAAGTGACTTGCCGGACCCAGTTCCCTGTACCAGCAGACTGGACTTGCCTTGCATGATGCGTTTAATTGCCCATAGCTGATCCCCACGAAACTTCTCAAAGCCAAAGACATCTTCAAGAACACCTTCGAGGACCTCTTCGGAAGGTCCCTTGTCCGCGTCCATTTCGCGGAAAACGTGCTCGTGGGCGTCCTTGCGCTCTAATTCCCCAGCAGCTGCCTCGATGTTGCGCTCCACCAGATCGGCCTTTTTCCCGTTCACAGAGAGTCCGCGTCGTTTTAAGGACTCCTTAAGCTGGGGCACAGACATTGCCGAAAAGGCGACGCGTGCATCAGCAAGACGTTCCTCCTCAAAGGCAACATCTGAACTCGGCCGAAGAAGCTCCTCCGCGACGCGGTCAGACTGGTCGTCAGCCCACATGAAGAAATTGCATCCTCCGCGCCCGCCGCCGCCCCGATTTCGCCAAGCTTGCGGGCCGTTATTCTCACGGCCGACGCTGCAAGCATAAAATTGCTTGCCGCGGTTTTTGCCAGCCTTTTTCACGGTCAATAAGACTGCAGGCAGCTGATGGCCTGGGCAGAGCGGCGCATCGTCGATAGAGGGACGCGAAAGGAGTTTACTAGAGCCCTTCGGCGCATCAACTTGGACTGTGCCGTCCGAGCTCGCGGCTGCAAGGCGATCAACGATGCCCTCAAGCGCGTCACTTTGTGTGGCCACCATCTTGCGCTGAGATACCAGGCCGGACGATGCCCCATCGTGGTCGTTACCCTCTGAGGGGGCGTAACCTCTCGCGGACTCGTACATTTCTTTGCGAGCTTTGAGCCGGCCGCTGCCGCCCTTTTTCCTGTCACGCCATCGATTCTTGCGGAGATCAAGCTTGACAAAGTTCTGTGAAAGCTCGCGGCGTGCCGGCACTGCATTTGGCGCGGTCGCGGCGGATGGCTTTTTGCGTGTCTTTCCAGAAGACGAGGTAGCTTCCGCCTTGTCTGAGGACATGGGCTGAGGTGCAGACACATCTTCGCGAGGTTGACGTTTGCGGGGCGCCTCGGGGCTTGCCGGAATCACCCCACTTCGACTGTTGTGCGCAACATCTTCTTCTTCATAAAGGTCATTTTCCTTTTCAGGTACCGGTCGCAAGGCGCGCAGCTTTTCGGAGATGTCTTCGCGCGACGCTTGCTGAGGAGAGCCAAAAAGACACTTCTTGACCACCGCGGAACTAGCCTTACGGGGGGGCGCTTCCGAAGCAGTCACGGCAGTTGCGCGTTCGCTATTTCCACTGCTGCTGTAATGGGAGCCAGGCGATGAAGCCACAGAAGCAGCATGCGCAGCTTGAGGCGAGCCAAGATGTGTGTTTGAGGAGTCCTTGAGAGGTGAGGCGACGCCTGGCGAGGCTAAAAGTGCTGCACGCCTCGAAGACATCGTGCTCGACGAACGAGTTAGACCCTTGTGGCGCGCTGCTGCGAGCGCAGCGCCAGCTACCACCCCAGACCCTCGCGACACTTTTTTGGCACCAAGCTCTCGCAATGCTTGACCTGGCTTGCGGCTGAGGACACTTTGGGAGCCGTAGGGTAAGGCACTTGCATTATGAACCTTGGAGACACCCTTTCCACCATGTCGACCCGCAGACACAGGCGGCAACCCTAGCGCTGCCCCTTTGCTATTTGTGATGGGCGAGGCGCCGATCTCGTCTGCAGCAGCCCCTTGCCTCTTGTCGGGTGTAGCAGCAAGAATATCTTCCTCGTTGGAGTGCGCACGCTCTGGGGTCGAGCATGTGGACCCGCGACGAAATCGCTCCTCCACAAGAGGACTCGCGGCCACAGCATAGCGACGGCGTTTTAACAAGAGGGGCTGTTCCGGAGTGCCGGGTATAGCTCGCGCTGCATGGCCATCGCCGCGTTTACGTTTGAGCTCCGGCGACGCGGCCACGGCAAAAGCAGCTTCTTCGTTTCGCCCTCGTTTCTGCGGCGACTCGTGCAAGACCGATTGCGCCGCTTTATGTTGAACCGGCGCGTTGCGCGCTTCGCGCACGCGGAGCCCCTCGGCCTCCTTTTTCAGCATGCCATAGCGCTTGTACTGCGTCTTGATGTGGACGAAGGTGTCCGCGTCCCGCGCCGTTGGTGGTCGCCCATGTTGGGCCTCGAACTGGGTCTCCCAGCGCCGCAGCCGCATCTCGATCTTACCGAGCCGCGCCTCCACCTCTGCCAGCCTTCCCTGCGTCGCCATCTCGCGCGCGCGCCGGCCGCTCGCACCTTGCGCCAGCGGCTGCGCCGACAGCGACCCCCGCCGCCCTCCGGCCCACCGAAAGGTTAATCGACTGCTCGACGCGCTGCACGCAGAGCGCGCCCGACTCGGTCTCGGTGCTCGACCTCGCAACCTAACCACCGCTGCGTCCCTTTCCCGTAACACTCGCACATTGGGCATCCGCCGTGTCTTCACGCCCAATCAGGTGTCTCCGCAACGCAAAATGTGGCCCAGCGTCTGCGACGCGCGGACCAATCGATGGGGGGCCCCGGCTTGATCCGGTAACGTCCGCACGCGCGCGACGCGCGGGGACGACGAATCGGGTGTCTGCGCAACGCGAATCCGGCGGCTGTGAAGTCCGCGTTCAACGCCGCTCCGGCAAAGCGGCTCCGCGCCGAGTCCCGCGGCCGAGGCAGCGTAGCGAGCTCCGCGCGCGCGCGGGCGGGAAGGGAGCGCGCGGGCGAGCGCGCGCGAGCGCGCGGGCGTTTCTCTCTCTGCGGCCCGAGGCGATCCGGGTCGCGAAGAAGGCGCGGACGGAGATAAGGCAAGTCCCGAGACCGAGGTGAAGCAAAGCGCGGCCAAGATAAGATACTGCTGCTTCTGCTGCAGCTACGCGAGCTGCTGGTGGTGCTGCTGGTGGTGGTGCTGGTGCTGAGGCCCTTTTCGCTCCGCCCGGACGCGAGATTGCGACGCGAGAGACGCGACGCGGGATCGGGAGAGAATCGTGCGCGTAGAGTATCAGCCTTTCTTTCCGGCCGGTCTGCTGACCTGGCTTGCCTGTGACAAAGTCTTGGACGCGGCGAGGCTTACGCGCGCAGGTGGACGCGACGAACGAGAACACCTTCGCGAGTGACGCGACGTGATCAGAAGAGGGGCGCGGCTCTAGAAAAGGATTCTCGTACGGGTTTGTTTCGCAGCCGAGGTTGCAAGGATGGGGCTGGCACGAGGAATTTTGGCGTCAAGGCGAGCGGGCCCAGTCCTACGTGGGAGGCATTGGGGGACCCGCGGGCTGCATGGCAGCTCGCCACGGTATCAGCAGCAGCGGGAGTGGCGCCGTACCGCGAACGCCAAATCCAAGACGCTCGTGGCGACAGCTACGGCTGCGGCAGTTTCTATCGCTGGCGCCACCCTCTACTTTTCGCAAGGAGCAGAAGAAAATGTCGCACGCATGGACGAAGACCCTCTACTGACAAGAACGGAGAGCATTTTCAACCGACGGCGGATCAACAGCCGCCCGAAAAAACTCGTCGGCCAAGTCCACTACGAATATGTCATCGTGGGGTCCGGTACGGCGGCCTACACTGCGCTCGAGGCAATTCGGCAATCGCGGCCAAAGTCTTCTATTCTGCTCATCTCTGAGGAGCAACAGATGCCGCGCATTGACGTGGATACTTTTCAGGATCCGCTGCCCGACGAACTTTACGACGTGTACAACGATTGGCGTCGCCATATTGCCTGTAAACTGGACTCGAGTGAGAGCACCGAGCTCATTGGCCAGGGCATGCGCAAGTGGTCCACGCGGGGCTCGGGCGGATCCGCGAACGGAAAAAAGGCCCAGGCCGTTTCTCTTTTGGTCGAGGCTGCCGGCGACCTGAACGTGAATCCCGAGGACAAGACCATTCAGCTATCAGACGGGAGCGTTCTTTCCTACGACAAGTGCCTGCTAGCGCCTCCCGGCAAGCCCCGGGAGTTGTACGTACTCAAGTCGAGCATTTCCTTCCTCCTGCGCGATCGCATCAACGCCTTGCGCGATTTCCAGGATTTTGATGACCTGCACAATGTCGTGAGCAAGGGAGGCAAGACCGTGCTGGTTGTGGGCGGAGGCTTTCTCGGAACGAGCATTTCCGCCGCGCTGCTCAACCTTAACAAGTCGCTGGAGCAGCCGAATCGCATTGTACAGGCATTTGTCGAGGCAACTGCGCTGCAACAATACTTTCCTGATTATCTGTGCTCTCACATCACGGCGGGTCTAGAAAAGCAAGGCCTGGAGCGCAAGCCTGATGTTCTTGTTACGGGCGTGTCGCGCAGCGAGCCTTCTGATTCGCCGGCGTCTCAGCCCGTGGAACAGCACCACGTCTCTTCGTCATCGCAAAGCGCACTTGCATCCGCCGCCGCCCCTGCCGCTGCTCCTGCTGCTGCTGCTGCTCCTGCTGCTGCTGCTGCTGCTGCTGACGACGACGACGACGACGACGACGACGACGGGGGAAGCGGTCGCTTCGATCGGGAGACGGGCCTGCCAGAACAGGTTTGCGTGACATTCATGCAAAACACAAAAAAAGAATTTCTTGACGCCGACCTGGTTGTGCTCGCGAGTACAAATGTAGACCCCAACGTGGAAATTGCGCGAACGAGTGACCTCGAAGTCGACCCTCGCTCCGGAGGCATTGTCGTCAATCCATCTCTCGAGGCGTACGACGGTCTCTTTGTTGCCGGCAGCGCCGCTTCCTACTATGATGCCTCGCTGAACCGCCGTCGACGCAACGACTTTTACGACAATGCGCTCAATTCGGGTCTTTTGGCAGGCCAAAACATGGTGGCCGAGAATGGCCGTCTGTACCGCTACATGCATCAGCCCACCTTTCGGTTTTCGTTGCCGAACCTGGATCTATCGTTTGATGCTGTAGGCGAGATCAATTCGAACCTTCCCACCGTCGGCACATGGCTTGCAAAGCGGGACGATGCCGGCAGACCTACGCAGGACACTGCGTTTGAGCGCGGTATTGTCTTTTATCTGCGCAACAATGTTGTGGTTGGCGTGCTATGTTGCAATGCCCCTGAGTGTCTCGATGTTGCGCGGGACGTTCTCCGCGCCCGCATGAACTTTGAGGATGCTAGCAAGCTCATTCTCCTCGCGCCGACAAACTGGACAAAAACTTTAAAAACAAAATGAAGGAAGACCGACAGCCCCACCGGCACAGTGAGAAATCCGGCCTCTGCAATGCAATACAACACAATGCACACATTTTTTCTTTATTATTGACGAGCCTTGTATGTGGGTGCGATCCATGCCGTGCGCGAGTGACTGATAAGAACAGTGCGTAATGAGTGACTTTCTCATCAATTCCCTAGTTGAGAAGGAAGAGAAGTCTTGGGAGTAGGACCCAGGGAAGTCGAAAAGGCTGCCCGAGGTCTCGTATTGGGAGATACATTTCTCTTTCGATTTGCACCTTCTACTGCTCCTGCCATGTACAAAATCTCAAAAAAAAAACCAAACAGGACTTTTCATGAATTATACTTGCTTGCTTGCTTGCAGAAAAAACTTAGGCCTAGGCCGTACCTGATCGTCGGCTCACGTTCAAAAGGCTTCTTCTACGGTATCCTCATCGACTCCGGCAAGAGTTTTACGGCAATACTCGCCCAGACTGCGGCCCACCGCGGCCGAGGAGATGCCCTTGATCACCGCCTTGAGCACTTCCGGGTCCGACCGCACTTGCGTCACAGCCAAGAGAGCCTGATCAGCTGCAACGCGCAACTTGGGCTCCTTGGTGGCGGCAAAGATATCTGGGGCCACGCGCGAACCATATGCTTTCATCAGCTCCGGGTTCAGGCGCGAAGCACGCTTCAAAGCCTGCATCGCGCCAATGCGAACATCCATGAGCTTGTCCTTGAGACCACTCAAGAGCCTCTCCACGAGACTGTCGGTGACCTTGGGCGCAGTGTCAGCGCCGACGCTGGCGAGCCAGGCGCCACAGGCATTGAGCGCCTCCTCGCGCAACGTCGGGTTATCCAGCGAGACGCCATGCGCCCACGTCTCTTCGACAATGTCCTTGAACCAGCCCGGCGCATTCTCGCTTCCCAACAACAGGTCTGTGCAAGACGATGCCGCCGCACCCACGAGCAGACACGGCGTGTGAACGCTGGCCCAAGATCCGGCGGACGGTGCCGCATCCTCGCGAAGCGAGTCGACGCGCTTTCGCACGGCGACCTCAAAAGCCTGCGCGCCCTGCTCAACATGCTTGAGCACACGCGCCAAACAGATGCTCGACTGCTTGCGGATTGCCGCGTGGCGGTTAAAGAGGAGATTCTCCGACTCCATCTTGCCCGCGCACTTGCCAAGCACGGGCTGCGTTGCCTTGGCGCCCGAGATGAGAAGCACGCCAGAAAGCGCCTCTAGAACCGAAAGGCGCACGCCGGAGTCCGTCTCGGGCGCCACTGCCGTGTTTCCAAGGTCGTTCACAAGAGGATCCACGCGTGTGCCAATCTTGATGAGCTTTTTCAAGGCAGCGGTGCCATTGTCCCGCACGCGCGTGTGCTCGCTGTTGAGCGCCTTGACAAAGGTCGTCTGTAACTGCGGGAGAAAAGGGCGCAAGAGAGGCCCTCCCTTGTCGAGGAGTTTGCTCAGCGTCTGCAAAATTGCGACCTTGACCTGCCAAGGAAAACGATCTCCGACGATACGAATAAGAGGACCCGTAATCTTGATGACAAAGGGTCGAAGCGCTGCAGGCGAGGTCAAGTCAACGAGCTCGCCGAGTCCCAGCGCAGCGCTCTCGCGTTGCTCCGCAGAACCGTTCATGAGGGCGTGCTGGTAGAGAGGCAGCAGCGGCTCGAGACCCTTGGGCAGGCAAAGCCCGGGCAGCACGTAGTTGGCCGCCTCATTTCGATCCTTGAGGCGATACTTGGCGTCGGAGGCCACGCTCTTGAGCATGCTTCGAATGAAATCGAGCTGGCCCAGAAGGGTATCCTGCGGTGTCGCTTTGATGACGCTAGAAAAGGCCTTCCAGGACTCGGTGAGAAGGACCTTGTCCTCTTCCATGCTCGAAAAGCGCTTGATGAGCTCCTTGAGAATGGCGGCAAGGTGATCCGAAAAGTCTGCCTCAGTCGTTGCGCAAAAGGTGCCGAGCATGGCGACCACGACACGCTTCTCCTCTGTCGACTTTGACTCTACGAGGACGTTGAGGAGTCCGGGCACAAGCCAGGCCACACGCTCCTCCTCAATGCTTTGCAGCATTGAACACGTGGCGTCCCAGACGTGAGTCATGTCCTCTTCGTGTGCGCCACCGGGGCCGCCCGCGCCCTTGACGAGCTCGCGCAAGCAAAATCCCTGAATTTTGTCCACGTAAAAGTGCAGCACAGGCGAAATCGTTTCACACACTGCGCCGAGCGCCTTGGCATGGAACGGCGTCATGGGCGAGACCAAGAGCTTGGGCAGGAGCAGCGGCATAATCTCGCGACTGCGGAGCGCGAGGATCTTGGTGAGGCCCTCGAGCGCCCGCTCGCCTTCCTCGTTGTCCAGACCCGAGGCCTCGAGGCTCGTGAGCATGTTAGGAACGATTTCGTTCATTGCCACAGAGCCAACCTGGCGGTAGAGAGCGCCAAAGGCCTCGGCAGCGGCCTCCTGGACGTCCTCGTCCTCGTCGCTGAGACCGCTTTGCACCGCCGGGAGAAGACGCGGCACGAAGCCTTCGAGCTGCTTTCTGCTCGCGGCCTCGATAACGGCCAGCAAACCGAGCGCGATACCTGCGCGCGTGTCGGCATCGTCGCTCTTGAAACCATCCTGGATGATGGGAATAATATCGGGGAGAACGCGCTCTCCGAGCTTGCGCACGATGTCGCCAAGACTACGACCTGCAGCCATGCGCTTGTCATCCGACTCTCCGGACAGCCCGGCGACGATCTTGTCCATGAGCGGCTTGAGAATCTCCTTGAGCGCGCGACCGGTGTTGACGACGAGGTTCTTCCAGACCTTGAGAGCGCTTTGGCGCACGACGGCCGAACGATCCGTGCGCATAAGGTACACGGACGCAAGCACATCTTTGCGTTTTTCCTCGCCCAGGGCCTTGCCAAGAGCAGCATCAAAGTTCGCATCCACAACAGCCGTGGCGCGCCGCAGGGCGTGCTTACCGCCTTGGGCGCCGCCCTGGGCGCTGCCCTTGGTCTCCTCTTCATCCTCGCTGTCCGTCATGTCCGCGTCGTCCTCGTCGTCAGCCTCTTGGAAGGCCTCGCGCGCTTGACGCGCGGCCGCCACGGCCTCGGCACTTCCGCCGACGCGATACAGGAGATCGCCAAGCAAATGGACGGAGCTCTGGCGCACGCGCCACTTTTCGTCCTCGAGGCCTTCCTCCAACACAGGCAGGAGCATGTGTGTATGCTCGATCGCATGCTGTTCCACAATAACCTGACCGGCGCGCATGGAGACGTCACGCACAAACTCGGACTCGTCCGCGAGGCCGTTGACCACAATGGGCAACTCGCGCGTCACAAACTGCTCGTTCTTCTTAACGCCAAGTACAGGGGGCAGAAACACCATCACCCAAACCACGCCCTCGCGCACCGGAGGGGCGTTTGCGTAGGCCATGGGGAAAACGTTCTCGTTGAGCACGCGCAGCATGAACTCGTCACCAAGCGCAACAATGACCTCCACAAGACCTTGCGCACCGCCTGATCGCTCCACTGGGGAGGTGTCACTGCGCGAGGTCTCGAGCAGCCATTGCAGCAAGTTGGCAAAGTCAGGCAGGCCCTCGCCAAGACCGCTGGTGAGGGTGCCCAGGGCCTTTGCAGCAGTCGAGCGGACGCCCGGAATGGGGTCCACAAGGACCTTGCGCAGAACAGGCATCAAGTCCTCAACGTAAGGGAGCACAGCTTTGACGTCCGAGATCATCGAGCACATATTGCCCGTGATAAGAGCTGCCTTCTTCTTTGTCTCGGCGGAGCGCTCGTTGAGTCCACGATCGAGAACAGGCACGATGAGAGCCAGCGATGGGGCATCGACCATATGCACGAAGCGCGTGCGGTGAAGAGCGTCGACGCACGGGGCTGTCTTGGTGTCTGGGTGTGTGAGCGCGCGCTTGAGGGTTGGCACCAACGCCTGGATCTCCGGGTTCTGAATCACAGATCCAATGTCCTTGAGCGCCTTGCTGCCCGCAGCGCGCACCTTGGCGTGCGTATCTGTGAGCGAGGAGACAAGCGTCGGGACAACCTGAGGGAGGGCCGCAGCAAGCTGCTTGCGCGCGCAAAAAGCCATGGATCCCAGCATACGGATCGCGGCTTGCTTGGTGCGCCATGCAGGATCGTCAATGGCTTTGAGAAGCGTCGGCAGGATGAGCTTGACACCGTGTCCGCTGAGACGCGCCATGATCGCGCGAGAGGCATCTTGCGCCGCGTTGCGCACGGGCTTTTTGGCATCAGCAAAGCACTGGAGCAGCGAGGGCAGAACGCCAATCACGTACGGCTCAAAGAGCATGCCGAGAGACGAGCACAAGGCCTCGAGGACCATGAGGCCGCCCTGTCGGACCTCGGTGTGCGTGGACTTGCACGCGGCCTCAATACGAGGCACCACATTGTTCTTTTTCAGGACAGTGATGCCAAGACCCTTGACGACGCTTCCGACGCCAAGAGCGGCACCACGGCGCTCGGCGTACGAAGACTTGGCCGCTGCTTCAGTATCAAGAATGAAGGCCGGGCCATCGTCCTCGTCGTCCTCATCCTCTCCTTCAGCGCCTGCCTCCTTTTCAGGTGCGGGCGCCACGAGGGTGGCGCGCAGCATAAGCAGGTCGACATATTCGGCGCCACGTTCTTTCACCTTGGCGGCCTTCATGAGCGGCGGCAAACACTTTGTCGCAGCGAGCTGGACAGCTTCATTTGGGGTTCGCAGAGCTTCCACAAGGCTCTCGGCAATGCGCGGGATGCGCTCGTCTGTCTTGTCAAGAAACGAGGCGAGCGAGCCAACGAGAATCACTGCGCCTTCGCGCTGCCAGTCCATCTCGGCCTCACCCGACTTTTGCTTTGCCCCCTTGCCTGATGCCTTGTCCTCGCGCAAGTAGGGCTCGAGCATGGGTAGCAGTTGGTCAATCATGTGCTTGCCGTACGTGCTTACAAGCTGCATACCGGATTCCAAAAAGGTTTGGCGCACCAGGCCATCGTTGTCCCGAAGGCCTTGGTCGCAAATGAAGGCAAAGGCGCTCTTGGCCTGGTCTGCACTGAGCACGCCACCCTCTCCGTCTGAATCGGCGCACGCAAGAAGCGTCGTGGCTACACCCTGGCGCGGTCGCCTGCGCTTTTCCTGTTTGGCAAGCTTCTTTGCCTCGGCATCTCGGTCAATAAATTTGGGCTTACTGGACGCCTCATTGTCCTCCTCTTGGGCCAAGCGCAACTTTTCCGTGTAGAGAGACACGAGAGCTTCGATCGCCTTTTCACCCGTGTCCGGATGCTCCTCGATACCGGCCGCAATCGATTTGGACGCCTGGCGGCGCACATGCGCGTACTCGTGCGAGAGAAGAGCCACATAGGGTTCGAGGTAGGTGACAGGGAAGCGGGCCTGGGTCTGCTCGACCAGTTCACGTGCCAGCCCACGCGCCTCTTCATCGTCATCGACGGCAACAAGCCAGATGCGCGCAACCAGAGAGGCGTGCGCACGCGAGGAAAGACCCTGGGGGGACTTTGCCGCGGCCAAAAGAGCACCGAGCGTAGCACGGCGGACCTCAGGAGTCTCGGACAAGAGTCCATCTTCGGAGATAACGAGCTCGAAGAGATCTGTATCCATGAGAGGAGGCGGGGCACTGCAGAGACGGCTCATGACGTCTGCCGGGGAAGGCATGGCTCCGGGGAGCACGAGGCAAGCGCGCAAGAGGGCACGCATGGACTGCAGACGAAGGACATCGACGGCGGCCAGCGTGTTTGCGTGAAGATTGATGAGCCCAACGGCGCGCTCCACAGAATCCACCGGGGCTTCCATAATGTCCATGTAGCCCTCGTACGGGTTGCTTCGCTTGGTGGGCTTGACGGCGGCGGCGGGCTCCGATTCGGGACCATTGCCATTCTCGGGTGCTTCAGGCTCGTTCTTGCTGGCCTTGGTTTTCTTCTTATCCTTTTTCTTTTTGTCCTTGCCATCCTTGTCCTTGCCGTCCTTGTCCTTTTTCTTCTTCGATTTGGGCTTCTTTTCCTTTTCTTCGGCCTTTTCGTCGTCGTCATCATCGTCGGCATCATCGTCATCGTCCTCGCCGCTCACCACAAAGGTTGCCCAGAGCACGAGAATCTCAGGATCGAGCGCAAGGCCCACGATGGTGAAGCGCATGACAGGAAACAAGAGGTCAAGGAGACCAGCGGTGAGCGGCTGATGGTGGCCATCTTCGGCAAGGCCGCACGCTTCCGTGAAGAGAACGCGGCATGCCTCGCCCAGATGCACGAGACAGCCAGGACGTGTGTCCTCGCGAAGTGCCATCTGCAGCGCGAGCGCCAAAAAGTCAGAATTGCGTTGGACCGCCTCATTGGGCCCGGTGGACAGGAGCGCGGAGAGAACATCTTGCATGTCATCCAAGACGAGCGGGGCGTTGCTAATGGGGAAACAGGCGTTGGCAAAGACATTCATGTCACGGTGAACAACCGCGGCAGAAACATCTCTGCAGAGGGCCGCAAGGAGGTCCAAGGCTTGACGCGCTGCCGCGGCAACGGGGGCCATACGCTCGCGAAGCTCGGTCTCGGCCTGGAGTTCGCGAGCGATGAGTTTTTCGTTAAAACGGTCCTCGAGGCTCGTCGCGGCGCCCTGGGCGCCGGCGCCGGCGGCGCCTTGCTCGGCGGCCTTCTTTTTTGCCTCGAGTTCCTCGCGAACCTGCATCTCCCAAATTTCATCCTCGGTCATGTAGCGCGTGTCCATCTTTTGCTTTCCAGCTGCGCCGGTCTTGGCTCCACCGGCGGACGAACCCTTTTTGTCTTTGGCCGAAGTGGCCGCTTCCAGCGCAGCCACACCCACCTCGGAGAGCGTGCCAGACGGCGCAGCGGCCACGATACAATCTTGCGAGGAGAATGCGCCCACCGTAGTCGCGTCGAGAGCGCTTGTGATGGCCGGGACGAGTCCTGGAATAGACGCTGCACCCTTTTCGGCATGGGCCAAGAGCTGAGCAACGGCGGACCGCGCAGCCTCAATGACAGCTTTATTGGTGTTCTTTGGGGAAGAGAGACAGAGATCTTCGACGAGCTGGGTCTGGACAGCGGCGCGCAAGCCTTCGTCACGAAGCATGTGCCGTTCTGGTCCCGTGCCGAGGTGCTCCGCGTACAATTTGCGTACCCGGTGCCAGATACGCAAGCTTCGGGCTGCCGGATGATGGCAGACAATGATGAGTTCAATAAGTGCCTCTGAGGACGGGGCGGCGTCGCTGTCTTTCACAGAAGCCTGCAGAACATGGACAATATAGGCCTTGAGTCGTGAGCTTTCGAGCGGCGCCGAGGAAGGAACGCGCGAAAGGTAGACTTGAAGTCCTGCCATAGCAGCGCGCAGCGCACTTCTACCATTCAATGAGGCGAAAGCATCACCGGCGACGGTGCGCGCGACGCGACGGACCTTGAAATGCGGACTCAACGCAAGAGATGCCAAGGTCAGCGCCGGGATGCTCATTTTGCCTTCAGACGGTCCAAAGCGGTCCGCGCTGTCCGTGAGTACGCTGCGCAGCAGGCGCGCCAAGACGAGCTGCGTCTCGGCGCCGGCGTTCAATCCGACAACCGAGGAAGCCCATTCCGAAGCGCTTAGGTAGGACGGGATCTGAGCGTCCGGTGGCAGATTCTCGTCCGCATCGTCGTTGATACCAGCAATCACGACTGAAGTTCGAGGCGTCCAGGAAACGTTGGCCTGGCGAGCGCTCTTGGCGACGAGTGAGGACCACACCTTTTTCTCGGCCGCAAGCAATGACCAGGGCTTGAACCCAGTTGATGACTCGAGCTCTGCAATAATGGCCGCTACCTTGGCGTCTACTGTGGCCAATAAAAGTGTTGCTGAAAGCGCATGGATGAGAATGGCATGGTGCTGCTTGAAGAAGAGCGCTCCTGAGGACAAGTTGTCGCCCACGAGAAGAGTATCGAAGAGTGCACCCACCACACCGTTTCCATTTTTTGCGCTGCCGACAGAACCTGCGCCGGATGAGGACGCACCGGGCCCAGAAGCTACGGAAGCAGCAGAAGATTTGTTCGCTGACTTTCCTGCGCCAGAAGACGCCGCGGCGCTCTTCTTCTTCTTGCTGCCTTTTGCACCCATGGCAAGCATTTCAGCTTCGAGGGCGTCGAGATCGCCGCCCTTCTTCTTTTTCTTTTTCGCCGCAGCAGCGCTTGATCCGGTTGCAGAAGATGAAGCGCCGGCTGCTTTTGCCTTTTTCGAGGCAGAAGTATCTGCGCTAGATGCATCGGTGACCGCCCCGGAAGAAGAAGAAGAAGCATCGTCGAGCACGCAAACATCATGAGGCCGGGAAGAGTTCTTGGTGGCAAGAACTGCCTTGGCGACTTGTTCTCGCACTGAAGTGCTCGCCGAAGCGAGAAGAAGTGAGAGCGCACGCACGTGCTCACGCGCCACAGGCGCCGCCTGAAGAACGCCTTTAACCAGGACGGAGACAAAGTCTGCGTTGGCGGTGGCGGCCTGCGATGCCTGAATCCAGTGCGCGCCTGCAATAAGGGCCTGGCCCAAGAGTGCCGGAGTCTTTTCTGTCTTGACATAGGCTGCAAGCTGTCCGCATGCAAAGTCGGCCACCTGGGCCGCTTCGTCGGCGTCGGTGACGCCGCCGTCGGAAACACTTTGCGCAAACACATCAATTGCGGAAAGCACGGCCGCACGTTGAAAACTCTGCGCTACAGCGGTCTTGCCAAGCGGTCCGGTCCCGTCGAGGGTGGCGCCAAGACTAGAGAGAACAGCAAGCGCCACGGCCGAGCTCTTGCAGAGCGGGGTGAGAGCGGCCACGGCACTAATGGCAACATTGCGAGCAGCATCGTTGGAGCTGGTGACTGCCTTGCAAATGGGAGCCATGAGAAAGAGGTCGTCGGCGTAGGGTGAGAGATCTACGTTTGGGGTGTGCTCGAAGAGGGCGGCGACGGCACCGAGCTTTTCCTCGGCGCGAAGATTGAGCGCGGAAGCGATTTTGGGCTGCATGGTCTCATGAAAGAACTCGGGCGAGGTCTTGTGCAAGAGAGGTGCTGCAACCTCGAGCAGCTCGGATGGGGGCGCGCCGCGCGACTCGAGAATCGTCTTGACAAGAGGTGCCAAAAGGCGGTCGACCAAAAGGGTGCTCTCCTCGGGGTCCATGGCGAGCGCTACGGAGCTGACGCCGTAGCCAGCGAGGCTTGCAAGGTCGGAATCGCCAAGATCCTTGATGGCGTCCACGTAAGCGCTTCTGCGGGCAGGATCTGCGAGCTTGAGTTTAGAGACGGCGCGAGCGAGGGCGCGTTTTGACACCGTCGTGCGACCGAGCATCCCGAGCAGCTCAAGCTGTCTGCGCAGCAGCTTGGGAGGCGCTTCATCGAGCGACCCCGGTGCGCACGCCACTGCCAGTCGAAAGGTGGCATGGATCGACCTGCTCGAGATCGCGCGGCCCGACACGGGGAGCTCGACGACCTTGTCGCCGAGCTCGCGACGGAGGTCTGGGTTTCGTTGCAGCTCATTGGCGACATATTTAGCCGCGGCCGCATTCAGAGACCCTTCGAGAGCGCCGTGCGCGAGGGTCTTTGCGCCCTCCGCAAGACCTTGGGCCTCGCTGGTCTCTTGAAGCGCTGCGCTCAGGCCGTCTTGGCTCGGCGTGGCGCTGGCCAGCCAATCCTGCACGGCGCTCATGGCGCTGCGCGCGCCCTTCGGGGCGGGAGAGCCGATGACCGAGCCGTTCCGGAAGGCTCGCGCCTCACTGCGTAAGCGCTCCAGCGAGCGCGAGTCTGCCTCGCGCGCGCGTCCTCCTTGTCGTCTCGCTCGTCGTCGTATTCCTCCTCGTCGTTGGTGTCTGCTCTCTCAGCAAGGAGGACTCGGGATACTTTTTTTTTGTTTTGTTTTTGTGAGGATCAATCTGCGGCTGCGCGGGACTTTGACTGCCCTGGTTGATTTTTTATATTTGCGGCCCCAATTGTTGACTTGTATAGCGCGAAAGTTTGACTTGCAGCGTTGTGTGGCCATCGCGCGTTCTGCGACCGTTCCTTGCCACCAAGTTTGAGCAAGTTGAATCAAGACTTATACACTTGCCTCTGCGTACGAGAGACCTTGGTCCGAATCTGAAAACCGAGATCGTTACGCGGATGTGTGCTACCGGCGACGCTCACGATCTACATTTGATCGCGTAGATTCACACGCAGTTTAAAAGCGACGAAGATAGGAATGGATGGCTTCTAGTTTTTCTCACTTGCGACGACGACATTGACGATCATGAGGTGTTTAGTCAGAAAGAGACGGATCGCATCGGCGTGTTCACTTCACGCGAGAATGAGAACAATTTCAATCCTCTTTTGTCTTGGCCTCGGCGAAAGCAAGCTTGGTGGATAATGTCATACAAATGATGTGCTTTATAGATTTTTTTGGGGGGGATGTTGTTGTTGTTGTCTTTTTCCATCTTTATCCTCGTTTTTCCTTCATTTTCTTCGTCTTCTTCTTTCGTTCGGATTCTTTTTTCAAAAGTCAAGAAATAACAGAGTGCGATATCACTTTTCCGAAGAAGCATTGACATGCTTTTTGAAGAGCGGAAGCTGGCTGGTGCGGGACTTTTCTAAGCTGATCTTGTGGCCGAAAAGCTCCTTGATCTTGCGGACACGGAACTTGATCATGGTCGGGCGCTCGAGTGCAAGACCCCAAGCAATGACACGCACGCCCTCGGGAAGACCCAGAGGCTTGAGCATTTCTGGGCGGAACATGCCACTGTTGCCGATCTCGGTCCACTTTTTCAGATCCGGGTGGTAACCAAAGATCTCCATGGAAGGCTCTGTGTACGGGTTGTAGGCAGGCTTGAAGCGGACGTTATCAATGCCGATTGCAGAAAAGAAGTTCTTGATGACGCCAATGAGGTCACCGAGCGAGAGGTTGTAGTCGGCCACAAGACCCTCGACCTGGTGGAACTCGGCCAAGTGGGTTGCGTCAACGGTCTCGTTGCGGAAGACGCGGTCAATACTAAAGTACTTTGCTGGCTGAAAGGGTTTGTTCTTGGCGAGCTCGTGGAGCATGCGCGAGGACACAGCGGTAGTGTGCGTGCGCAGAATGTTCTTCTTGGCCTCGTCGAGGCTCCAGTCGTAGCGGTAGCCAATGGAGCCACCGCCACCGTGTTCGTGCATGTCCTTGACGTCTTCCACAAGGGTCGGGTCGACATTCGCCAGCGAGGCCTCGGCAGGTTCCTTGACGAAAAAGGTGTCGTGGGCATCGCGGGCCGGGTGTTGCTGCGGCTGGAAAAGCGCGTCAAAGTTCCAAAACGAGGATTCAACCCAACGGTTGGTGGGCATTTCCTCGAAGCCCATGCCAATGAGAATCTTGCGGAACTCGGTGCGCACCTGCATGAGCGGGTGCAGGTAGCCAGCAGAGCTGGTGACGCCCAAACTCCGGAGGTTGACAGGTTTGAACTGCGTCGAGGCCCAGGAGCCCGAGTCGAGCATCTCCTTGGTGAGTGCGACCTCCTTTTTGACGCGCTGCGTGGCCCATTGAGGGCCCTTGCTCATGTCCCATGAGACGGTTTTGATCACAGTGACCTGGTTACGCTTCTTCAGGGTCTTGGCCTCGTCGGCCGAGATGCTGTCCTCGGCGAAGCTGCCAGCCTGGACGCGCTTGAGGATGTCCGCGAGCTCATCGGCCACGCGAGTAGGGTCGGCGACGGGCTTAACCATGCCATCCTGTGCCTGGATCCACTTTTTCTTCATGCAGTGGCCCATGCCCACCTTGTGCGCCTTTTTGATCTCTGCCAGCGGGGCGCCTTCGGCAGGGAGAGTCTGAAGAAGGATCATTTCCGGGGACCCCTTGGCCAGGGTTTCCTCGCCGTCCTTTGTCAGCGCGAAGCACTTGGACTCCTTTTGGTCCATCGTCACCATCTCGTCGGCGGCCAGCGTGCGCACAACGCCGGACGTCACCGCATGCTCCACGCCCTTTTCCGTGGCCAGGTCCAGCGTGTTAAGCGTCTCGCCGGCGCCCACGCGCCGGAGGACCTCCAGCTCCAGCTCCGACATTTTCTCTGTTGTCTGTCGCTGCGCTTCTCCGCGCTCTTGCGTCTGCGCCCGCGCGTGCTCTGCCGCGCCTTCTGCCTCGCGCGCGCTCGCTCGCAAGCAATGCCGCTTTCCGGATTCGTTCGCTCGAATCGTGTTCACGCATTTCGGGGGCCCAGGTGTAATCGGGGGTCCCCCGCCCGGCCCCGGTTAGGGTCGGTCGGCCTAGGTTAGGTTAGGGCGCCGCCTTTGCGTGCCGCAAAAACATTGCGTTGTCCTGCGTTCGTCAACGCTGGATTTGATTTAAGATTAGAGCTAAGCTGACAGCGACTGATGGGGTGAGCGATGACGAAGTCGACCCGTCAAACTTGATTCTGCAGAGGTTTTTTTCACCAGAAGGAATCGTTTCTTCGACGAGGTCACAACAATCAGCATAGCGCAGACTTTCCAATGACTCGCTTTGCAAATAAAAATCAACGTGAAAAAAAAAACTTTGTCGTTTCGCACTTGTAATGGTCTAAAATTCGTAGCGCCGCGACCGCAAATTACTAGGACCCTTAACATACTTCTACTGTAAACTCTCGCGTAATGGTCTAAATGACGCGCGACGTGCCGGCCGCCGTAAAAACACGCACGGCGCTCCGCAGCGCGGTCTGAGGCCGGTCAGTCAATGTGAACCTCCAAATATCTGGCGCTTCTTTCGTAGACTCAGGGTCACTCAGGTTCGAGTATGAATTCCAGGTTTCGAGAGCTCTCTGATGGCCACTTTACGATGTGGTATCCTCGAATGTACATAGAAAGAACATGGGCCGAGGTACAAGCCTCTTTTGGTTGAATGAAAGCTATTCCTGAACGGCGCATTTCTTGTCCGAATTCAAGCTCAAGATTGAGAACAGAAACTTTAAAATGCCAAGGACTGCGAGTCTGTGCTGCTATTCAAAGCCGAGGTTGTGCAACGAAAGCCGGAGTTGCACAAGTGGTTGTGTCTGTAAGAACTGGTTTGTATACCCCCTCAATTTCATCGTGAGGCCTATATGTACCTTCGCTGTTTGCCACTTTTAAGCTGCTTAAATGGAACGTGGTCAGGTACGAAGACTTTTATCATGAGACTCGTAGCATTTGGTATGTGACTTTAATATAGGAATAAAGTTCCAACCTACTCCCCTCTAGTTCGAGGAGTGAAAAAAAAGTGCTCGCATGTTTCGCACGCTCGCGAGCCTCTGCTTAGCGTCCAATTGATTTTTTACTCCGCAAGCCTCTGCTTAGCCTCTAATAGTTTTTTTTGATAGGGGCGCAATAGGGGGAGAAGAGGTATATAGTCAATAAATGCTTTTTGTGAAAAGAGGAGGATTCAGGGCGAGCATTGGAGGGAAACACTCACTTGGTCTTGTCTCATCCTGACTCACCACGACTCGCCTCGCTGCTTGTTTCTCGCACATAGATTCTTGGTCGTGAGGAAAAAAAAATGGACAAAATGGACTGGCCAAGCACATAGAAACCAAAAAAAAAAGGTCATGGGGCCCATATGTGTACATCCTGGCTCAGAGGTAGAGGGTGTCCGCGCATGTACCAATGTGCTAGCTGCTGAACTAGTCTTTTCCGCGGGGTCGAACCCGGGAGTGATTGTGCATTGTGCATGAGGTCTTTCTGTGGGTGTGAGATCCCCGCCTCATGATGCAAACCGTGGCTTCGGGGCCCGGTGATGGAGCGCTTGGTTGCGTACTGCTTATATAGATGACTAATGAGGTTGCCTTCGTGTAAGGAATAAGGCAATCATGATGGAGACGGACCGCAAGAATCGCGAAAAAGAAAAATCGAGATGTCTAAGCTCGTGGACACGTTCATGAGAAAGATGCGCGCACGAGCGAAAGGTACGGCGTCTAGGGCAATGAAGACGCGCTCAAGCTGGAATTATTGAGCAAAGTATGTTTGGGTTTAGTTGAGTGAGCTTTTGACCATGATTCAAAATACGAGATTGAGCTTGTAGCTTTGCTCCTTCCGATGCCGCCTACAATGTTCTTTATAATACGCAATGTTGTTGCACATCGGGAAGGCACAAAAAGGAGTGAACTAGCGATGCCGTCCTGCGCAAAACCCGCCATGGTTGCCAAGTCGACGCCGCTGGCACCCCGATTCCATGCACATTTGTTAGGGACGGCGTCGGCGCCGGTGGCGGGCTGACCGGACTCCATTTCCTGCCAGGTCGGTCACCTTTCTTTTCTCTTCCCGTATTATCCTCCTCCTCGCCGCCAAAACCGCCCCCGCCACGCGTGCAGAATCCCTGGCAAGCCCAGCCAGCGAGCCAGCGAGCCAGCGAGCCAGCCAGCAAGCAAGCAAGCAAGCAAGCAAGCAAGCAAGCAAGCAAGCAAGCAAGCAAGCAAGCAAGCAAGCAAGTAAGCAAGGCAGACAAACAAACAACGAAAGAAAGCGCCAACCAAGTCTGCAAGCTGCCCCCTCCAAAAACCGCGTAGTTGCAGCTGCCCTCGGGGGAAGCTTCTGTGCCCAACACGGCACAACGTCTCCCGGTCTCGTGCGCCGTCGCACATACCGGACCCCGCGCGACACGGGGCGCCTGCTCGGCCGGGTGCGCGCGGACTCCCCGGCTGCCCCGCGCGGGTCCGCCGTGCTCTTGAGGCCGCGCCACACGAGCGCCCACTGTGCCCTCCCTCCGGCCGTGCCAGGCGCGCAGGTGCGGCCGCGCGCGCTCTGGGCAGGCCCACCGCAGGCCCCCGCCGCTCCTGCGGAGGCTTCCCTTGCCTCGGGGACGCGCGCTCGCTCGGGGCGCCGTGCCGACCTGGGCAGCGACCAATGGCTAGTGGCGGCGAGCGAGGAGGGCGTCGCTGGGAAAGAAGGCGACAGACAGCCTGGGGGAGGAGTTTTGGCGAAGATCTTGAAGAGATGAGAGATGCGAGGATGAGGATGACGCGTGCAGCCATGGCCGCAGCGTTCACACGCCACCGTTGCAAACCTTGGGAAGGAGCGGCGAGGGGAGTTGGCTGCTGGCTGCTGGCTGCTGCCACTGGCTGGTTGGCGGCCGGTGCAACGAATCGATCGAGGGAGCGAGCGAGGCCAGCTGGACGAGCGGCGTCTGTGCGACAATGGCAACGGACGGACGATCGAAAGCGGCAAGGCGCGCGCGCAGAGAGAGAGAATGATGAGAGATCGATGTCGGAATCTTTATCAGCGGAGGTCGATCATTTCGGTCGTCCACCTATGGGTAACTAACGCCGTCAGCATGCATCGCAGTCGCATCGACCTGGCTGGCGACAGCAAGCAGTGACCGGTGATGTCACAGTGCAAGTCAAGTTGGAGGCCAGACTCCATCACACATCGTACAATACATCGCAGTTGGTTGCAGCCACAGGTGCATCTCCAGTGCGCTGCTGCCGCTGCTGCTGCTGCTGCTGCTGCTGCTGCTGCTTCGTCCACCACTGCTGGCACAACCTCACGAAATTGACATGTGAATCATGGGGGCCAAGCACGCCCGCATCGGCCACGTGATGGCGAGCACGAGCACGATGGCCACGGAGTTGCTTTGTTGGTTGGAGCTGGGCCCGGTCAGTCGGGACCCCCCCTTGTTAAAGGGGACCCCCTGTCGCAGTGCGGCGGCGCGAGGGCGGCATGACGTCATCGACGGCGCGTGGTCCGTCTTCGCGAGGCGTCTTCCTCCACGAAGGCGACGCGGCCAAGGCGAACGCGGCCAGGGCGAACGCGGCGGCACGGGGAAGAGCGAGTCGGCGACCGAGAGCAAAGGCGGAACTAAAAAGGGCGACGGCGACGGTCAGCAAGCAGAGCAGGCAAAGAGGCAAGAAAGCAAGCGAGCGAGCAAGATGGAGTTTGGGCCTGAGCGCGGCGCGAGCGGGTCCGATGCCGTGAAGGATGTCCTCGCGCGCAGCGTAGAGGCCGCGGGCGCACAGGAACTCGCGCACGCGATTCGGACGGAGCGCAAGTGGCGTGATAACTACGTTGGGCACCTCCTTGCTGTGCAAGAGTTCATGCTCGCGAGCGACGAAACATGCAAGGAGACGGCGCGCGCAGGACTCGAAGCGCTCTATGACACCATGCACTGGAAGGGAACTCGCCTGGCCGACGTGCACGTCGAGCCCGCGACAACACGCTTCGGAACCGGGTCCGTCAAGGGCAAGGGCCGCGTCGACGAGTTTTGGCTCCCGGTGCCACGCGTTTCCTCTGCGCAGACGGTTCTGGCCGCCGACAGGACAAAAGAGGTCAAGCGTATCGAGAGCGTCGAGGCCATTCTCGATGAGATCAAGGACTGGATCAAACAGGGAATCGCAGAACCCAACGTCCTCGATAACATGACGCGCATGCTTCGGGACCACCCGGAATGGCTCGACCTGCGCGGCCAGCGCTTTGTCGTTCTCGGTGCCTCGTCCCAAATGGGTCCCACGCGCGCACTCCTGCGTCTCGGCGCCACCGTTATTGCCGTCGACCTTCCTGGGGCGCGCATCTGGGACAAGCTCATCTCTTTTGCAGAAAACTCGGGCGGAGAACTCATCTTTCCCACCGACCAAGAGGGTAACCCGGGAGCCAATGTCATCAACGACATGCCAGACCTGGTCTCTTGGATTGTCAGCTGCATTCCCGAAGGCGAGCGCGCGGTCCTCGGATCGTACTTGTACATGGACGGAGCTTCCTTTGTGCGCGTTGTGGTTGCTTCGGATTACATTGCTCGCGAAGTCCAGCGCCTGCGCCCCGAGGTCGTGCTCTCGTATCTTTGCTCGCCTACTGAGCCCTTTTGCCTTCCCGAAGAAGCTCTTGAGTTTGCGCAACAAACTGCCAAAGCACGTGCCTGGACGCATCCTGGCGACAAATTGCTTCGCGCGCTCACGCTCGGATACACTTTGCTTCCCAACGAGGCGATACGCGAGCCCAAATCCTCACGCCTTCTCCAAGACAGCTATGTTCCAGAGCAAGGCCCAAACTATGCCTTTGCAAAGCTTGTTCAGCGATGGCGCACAATTCTTTCGGGACCGACCAAAGCCATTGCCAACGTCGCCCCTGCATCGCTCACGCGCTCGGTCATGAGCAACCGCCTCTTGCGCTGGGGTATTCTTGGTTGCGAACGCTTTGGCGTCGTCCCCTTTTTGCCGGAAACTGCCAATGCAATCATGACTGCCCTCATGCTGCACGACCTTAATTTTCATGATGACAAGATTAAAGCTTATGCGGTCCATCCCATGGTCACCTACCAATCGTCTGCGGTGCATGGCGGGACCTGGCGCTGCGCATTCAAGACGAGCTCCGCGACAAAGATTTCTGTCCTTGTCTTTGCTTACAACCGCATTAATCCCATGAGTCGGCTCTAAGTGAGCACCTCGTTGGCTGCTAGTAACAGATCATGTCGTCCGCTATCCTACTCATGACCTACCAGTTTTCGTCTTCTTGTGAGGCCACCGCCAACATCATCACTTGACTCTAGAATTGACCCTGGGAGAAAAACAGTCCCGCGTTACTTTCCTGACAAGAAAACATAGGTTGCTTTCAAACATCTATTACTTACATTGTTGAAGAAAAAAAGTGGGCAAGTCTGGATCGAGGTGCAGGATTGTTCTTCTGATGAAGCTCCTCGCGGAGCATCTGGATGCGGTCCGAGAATACGAGAGACTTACTCTTGGTGTCATACTCGACAAGACAGCGAATTGCATCCTCGTAGCCCTGCGCGGAGCGAAAGAGCTCCGAGGCATCCAAGATGCAAGTCTTCGCATCCGATTTCTCACCCGCAGTCCAAAACATGTTACTCGCCATCTCAAACATCATGGGCGCAGCATCGCGACGGTCGTCAGAACATACATACGCCGAAGCCAAACCATGGATAGCGCGCGCTTCCACGAGCCCGAGTCCGAGCTCGCGAGCCTCACGGGCCACGCGCTCAAAGATACCAATGGCTATGTCCAAGCGCTCTGCAGAAGATGCCTGGCCGGCTTCCTGACTCATGTCCTCCTCCTCGAGCAGCGTCAATCCGCGCACAACCAGCTGTCGTAGCTGGGCTTCCTTCTCTTGATCTGATCCGACCTCGTCGCCACCCTGGTTTGCCAAGAGACGCACCAGGTCCGACTTTTCCGCGCAGCCCGACATGTCGAGACCCAGACGGTGGCACTCGGCCCGCAAGTCCGCAATGGAACGTGTCAGCAGAATCTTTTCCTTTTCCTCGGTATGTGCGCTTTCAGCTGCTGTCGCCTTGTCCAATGTTGGCGCTTGCAGCTGCTTGAGATTTCCAATGAGCTCTTCGCGCGTCATTTCAGGCGTTGTGCGAAATCCATTTGCCTCGCATACTGCGCACAACTGGCCCATATCAAGCTTGGCGAAATCCTCGTCCGTCGGGTTATTGCCAAGGATGGCACGCGCGCTCGGTGCGCGTTTGATCAGTGTCTGCAGCCTCTTGGCCTCGCGACTTCCCTTGTTCAGCCCATTGACCCAGGTCACCGTCTCCGACATGGACAGAGCTCGAAACACATAGGTGCGTGCCTGCGTCACCACCTGGAACTCGTATCGGCCCGATTCTGTCACCGTTGAGCCCTCGTCATCCACTTGAGATTTTACAAGAACAAGCGAAATTCCGTCCGCGGCGATGCGCACCGGCAACTTGCTCAATACCTCGATGCGCAAAATCTGGTCCAAGAAGATGCGTCCCTTCATGGGTGAGTTGTGCGACTTGTGCCACGAGAGTGCCAGCTTCCACACGTTCGCCTGAACATCCAGCGCCTTATGAACAAGAAACCAGCGCCGCTGCCATACATATGCCGCCGAAGGACTCTTCTTTTCCAGATATCCGTGGAGGTCAATGTCGCGAATGTCTTCAGTCATGTCGAGCTTTTCGTGACGATTCTGCTTACGCGCCAGCACAGCCTCATCGGAGATATCAAGCGAAACATTGTTCAAGAGCTTGTCTGCCCGAGCTTGTGTCTCGCTGTCCACGCTGCCGGCGCTGCTCTTGCTCGCCCCCATCCGCGTGCCATTTGCGGTCTTTCCCACGGTTCCCCGCGGGCTTGTCCCATCCTTGGCCTCCGACATCTCGCCTTCGCGGATCTTCGATGCTGCCGACGACGGACTTGGATTTCCGGCAGCTGTGGGCACTGCCTTGCTCGCGGCCGCCGGCGCTGTCGCAGGAGCTCTCGATGCGCTCTCAGTCGTCACTGTGCGCGTCGACGCCGACCGCTTTGTCACCTTGGGCCACACACGCGCGTAAATGGCCGAACCTTCACGGTGTACCTGCTTCGCTTCCTCGAGTTTCTGCATGAATTCCGCCTCGCGCATGCTCGAAGTGATGGCATGCACGATTTCGCCTGCTTGAGCCGCCGAGACGTCTTCGCGCAGACCCAGGCAGGCAATCGCTGTGGCGATGACGGCGCGCTGGCCCGTTTTTGACCACTCAATTGACATTTTGGATACAGCAGATGCAAAGAACTCTGGCGATACCGCCAAGAGGTCGAGGATATTATTCCACAAGAGCATTTCAACGCCAAGTAGCTTTTCTGCGTTGTTGGTGAAGAGCCCCAAGGTGCGCATCATACCTTCCTTGTCCGCGCGAATGTGAAAGACGTCGTCCAAAGAAATCTTTTGCCGCCCCATGATGCCATCCATACGCGGTGTCGAAGTGTAGCTCACCCGCTCCGGCAACACCGTGTCCACCCAGGCATTCGGGTTTGTACGGACAGGGGAGAGATCCAAAAGAGAGGCGCAGTACGTGACGCAAATGTCGCGCGTGAGCAAACGCAGCAACTTCTTAAAGTATGGCAAAATGAGAAACGCCTTGATGTCCCCCAGATAGTCTTGTACCGTCGCCGCAACCCGGACCATAATATTTCCAGCAAGGTCATGGGGTCCGACGCGAAGGTGCGCGGGCGAAAACAGCTTGCCATAAAAGTCCTCGCAATCAGCATGAATCATATCCAGCGTGATTTGCACAAAGGAGACCACCGCCTGGCTGTACTTGCTGCGCACCGGGTTCCAATCAACGTTCAGCGAGGCGTTCCCGAGGCCCATACGTCCGCTATCGAGATCATCAATGTGGTCCTGAATCGTCGCGCAATCGTTGGTGATGGCGCACATGAAACGTAGATCCGTCATGAGCGTCCTGCCGCGCTCGGTTTCATGCAGCTCGTTGCGAAAGGTGGTAATGTAGTCAGCCACCGTCACAAGACAGCATTGCATCACGGCCACCTGGACCTGCGGCACACCGCTTGCTTTGGCCATGATGAGCGTCTCGTTGATCATGTTAAACATGTCGACGGGCGCGCTCGTGGCCAGCTCAGATTGGCCGCGCCGAATGACTTCAACGCAATCTTCGCCCCGCGTGAGATTCGTGCGGATAATGTTCTCCACCCACGTTCCAAGGGATTCTTGCAGCTCTACCAGATACCGCGCGGCCATCATGTCAATATTATCCTCCATGGTAAAGGGGGGCAGCGTATCCGCCAGGTTCTTACAGCGTTCATCCTGCAGAATCCGATCTCGGAACTCAGAGTACGCCGAGATCAAATCCATGATCCGCAGCATGTCGTGAATCGTAAGCGACTCGTACCGATCGCCCACCAGAAACACGCTGACCTCGTGCTCAAAACGGACCTGGTAGGCGCGCATATAAAGAGTCATGACGTCGACGCGATCGTGCTCGCCGAGGCAGACGGTGGCAAGCTCGTCAAGCTCCTCGACCATGCGGGTCGCGGCAGACAAGGTGTCCTCGAGGCTGGAGACCTTGGCGAATTTACTGTCCAGGTTCGTCTCGAGCCTTTGCACGCGTGAGGCCTCGTCAACGAGATCCCAAAAGACAATCCAGTCTGGTAGCTTTGGACCCGCCATGACTGAGTCATGGCCCTCGCCGCTCGCAAGGGATCGTGCAGAGTCGCCTGCTGCTTTGGCAGTTGTCTTTGCAATTTCCTCTTGTCTGCGCTCCTCCATGGCGGCGCAGTGGTGCTCGAGCTCGGCGACCCAGTCCTTCATGATTTGTTCCGACTCGGCCTTGAATTCAAAAGTACGAAAGGGCGTGACAATGTGGAAGACTGCAGGATCGTCGCTAGGGGCAGGGAGGAAGCTTGTACCTTTGCTCAGAATGATCTGACCCTGAAAATCGCCCCATGATTGCTTCTCGCTCTTGTAATAGTACAGACTGCCTTCGATGATGCGGCAGAAGCGAGACTGCCAGGCCTTGAAGCGACTCGGAGACTTTTTCAGCAGCGAGCCGTCTTTGACACAGGATTCCTGCGCGCGTTCCTCCCACTCAATATCGCGCGCTTTGACGGCCGTCTGCTTTTTCCTACTCAGTCGCTTGGTTTTAGAGGCGTCGCTTCCACCGCTCTCGGATTCGGGGTGTGATTCCGCATCAGAATTACCCGACTTCTGCGACGACGCAGACAGGGTGCGTCTCAAGCTCATGCGTTTTTGAGGCGCTGCGTTGCGGGTAGATCCAGACTCACTCGAACTTTCTTCCTTGGTCGTGCCCACGGCAGCTGCCAACACCGACTGCACATTTGGGTGCCGCGGCGGAATTACGCTCCCTGACCCGGTCCCGGGGCTCGAAGGCGACTCGGGGCCAGCCTTGGCTGACTCGTCTTTACCCTTGGATGAAGCGGGAGCCTCTTTGGGCGAAGGCGGGCTCGACGGCGATGTGAAGGATCGCGTCAAGATTGATCTCGTCTTTGACGCGGGCTTGGCGACCTCATTTTCCTTTCCCGAGGGCGGCGCATCACTGTCCGTCTTGGCGCGACTGCTTGTCGTGCGAATGGGCGCGACTTTGACATCCACAGGTGGTGCGGCCATTGGCGAGGCGGGTTCGGCTTCGTCGGTCATGGACGAGATCATGTCAGCGCCGACGCCATCCTCAAAGTACTCTTGGCGTTCCTTGAGACAGCGTACCCAATTGGTGGCCTCGGCGACCGACTTGGCTTTGAGGTAGACGTCGCCGCTTTTGAGCGGGATCACGAATTCGCCAAATCTGCCTTCCACATAGGGTTCATCTGTCAAATCTGTCAAGTCGCAGCTCGCGCGAAGCTTGTGCATCTTGCGGTCCAGAAAGTAGTTCAAGTACTGGTTGTTCACGATAAAGTAGCGCTTCTGCCATGACCCACGGCTGTTACGCTTCATCAGATAGCCTTGGAGAAGCTCCAGGTTGGTCCGGTCGGTGCCCAGCACCGCCCGGGAGTCCACCTCCGTGCCCTTGTGCATGGTTGACTTGCTTAATTTTTGCTTCGTCCGCAACGATGCTCCTCGCACCGCCGCCGCCACAGCGGCTTCGTCTGCGCTCCGGTATTGCTTGCCACCTTGATCCCTTCTTGCTCGCTGTCGCTTGCGTGCGTTTGCAGGTACTACTTTGCTGAGCTAAGCAGAGCAGAGCTTAAGAGAGCAGAGCAGAGAGTAGAGCAGAGCAGAGCAGAGCAGAGCTGAGCAGAGCTGAGCTGCGCGAGCGAGCGAGCGATCGAGAGATCGAGCTGAGCTGAGCTGAGCTGAGCTGCACGCACGCAAGGTTCAGGACCTTGGGCCTCGCGCGCTTGCTGCTCGTACTCTGTCAGCTTCTCTCTCGCCCGCAAGAGACCGCTCGCTCGACCGCTCGCTCTGACAAGCCGAGCAGCCTGGCTCGCCCGGGTATCCGGCGTCCCCCGGCCCGCGCGCGAGGACTCCAGCCAGCGGCCGGGTTGCTTGGTCTCTCCGCTGCGGCGCGCCGCGGCCATGCACGCCCCGCGAATGCAGATGTGGTTTTGGGTGTCTGGATGTGGTTTCAAACGAGGCTTGGATCCAGCCCGACAGCGCCGCGCGCGACCGCGCGACCGGGCGGGCGGGCGTCTGCAAGCAGCGGCGAGCCGCGCAGCCCGGGCCTCGCCTGGCCGGCCTCGCCTGGCCTCGCCTCGCGCGGCGGCCGCTGCGCAGACTGGAGTGGAGCGGAGCGGCGTGGAGTGGAGCAAGTGGATTTGCGCGTCTGACTGACACTGCGAGTCTAGCACTGCGTTCGTAGTTGGTGCACTTGCGCCGGCACATTGTCGGCTTTCGAGGCAGGAGTTTCACTTGCGCGTTTCCGAACTTTCACTTGTGCGCCGTTGCACAAGCCGAAGTCCCGCCGGCCCAAAAGGTTGACCCTTGCAAGGGTCGGTTTATTTACGATAGGCCTTTTTCAGCCTTGTCAGAGGCCAACGGATACATGCATGCGAGGTCGAAGTCGAGGTCTTCAACGCGTGCACGCGCTGCGCAAGAGATGGACAGGAGAAATACACACGCATACACAGAGATAGAGGAAGGGAGAGAGTATAGACAAGGCTTAGAGTAGAGGCCGCTGTGGCTGGACTGGTCGGACTGTGAGGACGATAACGTCTACTCGTAGCGGTTCGATTTCTTGTTGATTTGGACTTTCATTTTCGTTTGCTGGCCGGCCGGCGCCTTGCGCAGGCGGCGCCTGGCCTGCACCGCGGAACGAGGAGGAGGCGAGACGTGTGACAAGGTCGCGTCTCCGTCTCTCTCTCTCTCTCTCTCTCTCTTTCGTATACACGTATACACTCTCGCGTTCGCGTTAGCGTCGTCACCGGACCCTCGTCAGGAGCTGTCTGCGCAAGGGCGCGAAGAGCAGACGATTACAACGCAGCTTTCGTGCACTTGCAAAAGATGGAGATCGCTCGCGTGCACCTCAAGGCAGACTTTCGAGAAAGCAAGGTGCGAGAATGGGGCATCAACGTGCTCGAAAGAGCCCGCGTGAGCTTTGCGCGCGAGGCTGCACCAGGAGAGCTCACCATGAACGTCGACACCTTTGTACAACTTTTCCAAGAGCTCAGCACCAAAGACGCTGTGCGTTTGTTCAAACAGTTCAGCGAGCGTGCTTCTGTGCGAGACATGACGCGCGCACGATCGGCAAGAGGCAGCGCGCTGACCATATTTACGGGCATGTGTCTCTTGTGCGGCGCATCGCCGCTCGAGAAATTGCGTTTCCTCTTTGACGTTTTTGATCTCAGCAAAAGCGCCTCGCTATGGGCAGACGAGTGCGCAATCTTCCTCACGTGCATTCTTCGTGCCTTTGGCACGCTTGCGGATCACGCTCCAGCGCTTTTGAAAAAGAATCCGCAGGTTCTTGACGCCATTGTCCAGAGGCCCTTTCAGGAGCACGCCATTCTTTATCTTTCTTGGCCCATGTTCCGCGACTGGGCATTTCAGGTCATGCAAGACCTCGTGGTCGACCGCGACCACACTATTGACACGCCTTCGAATCCGATGCACAGAAAAACGACAAAGCGACGAGCACGATCTGGCGTCGCCATTCCTGACGCCGAGCAAGATCGTGAGTCCCAAACAGACCAACCCCGAGCCGACGAGGAGGAGACTGCCTTCGGCGCTCGAGCCAACAACCAAATGAGTCCATGCGAGTGCGGCGTCGAAAGTGGCGCCAGTGAGGAAAGCGAATTTCCTGTTCGGCGTGGCAGCTCACGACTGGGAGGGAGCAACAAATTGACGCGAGGGCCAGAGATTATTGGACCCGAAGAAGATAGCACCCTAGAAGATGTGTCCGCAAGCGTGGACATTTTGAGTCTCGAAGAAGACGAGCAACAAGATGAAGAAGGAGCAAGGAGAGTGGAGGAAAGAACTTACGCAAAAGCTGCCCCGGAGTCCAGCCCTCGGGGCGAAGGCGACTGTGAGGACATTCAGCATGGTCAAGATGACATGGACGAGGAAGGGGACGCCGACGATTTCCTGGATGCGAACCAGGCCATGGATCAGATCTTGAGCTGTTTGCCCGAGATTGACGCTGGCGATCTCTCAAGTTTGCCGTGGCTGCTCAACGCGACACGCATGCTTGCAGAGCATGACGAATGTGCGACGCTGGGCAATATCGTGCCACAGATTCTTCCCTTGGTATGCAATGTAGCCGCCTGCGAGGATCCTGATCTGGCCATGCAAGCTTTCCAGGTTCTTGGTGCAATTATCGACGGCGCTCCTGAAAAGGTCTGCGAAAGCAGTGATACTGTGAATGAGCGCGCATTACTAGAAATGTGTCTTGTTCGTAGCGTGGACGCGGATCCCCTCATCGGAGCCGCCGCTAGTACGTGTTTGTACCGCATCGCCGAAAAGCAGCCATATGGCTTTGGGCGCACATTGGCAGCCCTCCTTGAGGCTGGCACTTTGCATGATCTTTCGAGCGTCATCTTGCAGTGCGCAAACACGCTGGAACAGCTCTTGGACTGCATGCCTCCGCCAGAGGAACTCGATGTTGGGATGGATGGCCGTCTCGGACTTTTACTCTCAGCGCTCTGTTTATGGGCGCATGGGTCGCTGGAAGACTGCAAACACACGGCCAAGATTCTTGTTGTCAAGCTTGGCATTCGCTACAGTGGAGATCCGCAATGGGACGAAGCCATTGCCAAGACGGAATCGGTTCTTTTGCAGGCTTGGAACCAGGGCATGGATCCGACTCCCGAAGAGGAAGCCGCAATGGAGCAAGAGCAGGAGCAACGCCGACGACGTGAAGAAATGATGGCGAAACTTGGTGAGGACGACGAGGCGGGAGCAATTGAGCGAGACTTGGCAGAACGCGGCTGGCTCGTCCCTGCGGGCAGAGTCCCACGACCTTGCAATGCCGATGAGGCGTGCATGTACCCGCAGGTTTTTGCCATCCTGGGGTACAGAGGCCGCGGCGGTCCCAGCGTTGGCGTTCCTCCACAAAGCACCTTTGATCGCTCGGGGACCTTTCGCAGGCGAGAAGTGGTCAAGGAGTCGCGTACGGTAGAGTTCATGAAGGTGTTATGGAACGGCAGTGTTCAAGTTTGGGAGGAAACGGAGGAAACTGTCAAGGAGACGACGCATCTAGAGGCGGCAAATGGCGAGTTTGCACATCGTGAAAAGGTCAAGCTCACTCAGAGGGAAGCCGTCAATGGAGAGTCGACCAAGGAGGACAAGTCTCGTCGTGACTATGTGCATCTCAAGAACACCACGGGAGAATTTGCCACATATGTGGACTGCGCCTCACCGACAAGTCCCCAGATCGCTGCAACTTCGCCGGACTGGTCATCATTTGGCTTTGGCACTGGAGGCCCGCAAATTTCATCTTCTACCCACGTCGCCTCTCTCTTTGACACAGCGTCTGGGCCGCAGCAAGCTGAGGAAAATCATGAGTCCACCGTTACTTACGTTGTTCATGAACCCGAATCCCCGTTATGACGTCATGACGACGACGCTGAACGAACATGCAGTTAGCCGACCTCTTGCGAGATCAGCCGCAGACGATAAGAACCGTATGACCACAATGCCAACAATCCAACTCTTTCTGTTTCTGTTTTTTGGAGAGGAGAAGGGGGGAGACGGAGAGAATATTTTTTTTCGTTTGTTTTCTTATGTTGATGTGGTGGGATGGTATAGACTTGATGGAGAGGTTGCGCGTACATGAGTTGGGTGGAGTGAGACGAGGAGGCTATTTCCGCCGCTTTACATCCCAAATTTTACGCGAGACCTCGGTTGGTTTCTGACATTCAAATAGTTTTTTTAACGCCACCTTGTCTTGGACTTGCCGTTGTGCGAAGCAAGAAGAGCTCTTGAGACAACTCAAATTCAAGACGACAGGAGGAGAAGTGGAAGCTGCGTCCCGGAAAGGAACAAACTTTGGGCTGCTTAGTTCTTCCTGGCCTTGCGCACGCTGCCGAGCACACTCTTGCGCAGACGAATGGCATGTGGGGTCACCTCGATGATTTCATCCGAGTTGATGTATCCGATGGCGTCCTCAAGTGTCAAGACACGGGGCGGCGTGAGACGAACAGTGTCATCCTTGCCCGCAGCGCGAATGTTGGTGAGCTTCTTGGTCTTGGTGATGTTGACCTCGATGTCCTCACTTCGCGAGTTCTCGCCGATGATCATGCCCTGGTACACGTCCGTGTTGGGGCCAATGAAGAGCTCACCGCGTGCCTCTGCAGAGTCGAGCGCATACGAGGTGGCAATACCCGCAGCGGAAGAGAGAATGACGCCCTTGCGGGAATCGCCAATGCGACCCTTGTGGGGCTGGTACTCGAAGAAGACCGAGTTGACGATGCAGTCACCGCGGCACATGCGCGTGATCTCAGCACGCAGACCGACCATGCCACGGGATGGGATGTGAAAGGACATCTTGCGGCGCGAGCCCTCCTCATTGAGTGACGCATCTGTGAGGTCGCCCTTGCGGCCGATCACGAGTTCCATGACCTTGCCGGCAATCTCCTCGGGAACGTCAATGCTTATCTCCTCGACAGGTTCGAGCTTCTTGCCCTCGTCGTCCTCGATGAAGAGAGCCTTGGGCGGCGACACACTGAGCTCAAAGCCCTCACGACGCATGGACTCGATGAGAATGCCGAGCTGCATCTCACCACGGCCGTGCACCTCAAAGGACTCGCGTCCGTCAATATTGCGCGTCTCCTTTTCGATCTGAATGGCGACGTTGGTCAGCGCTTCGCTGTGAAGGCGCTCCATGAGCATTTGCTGCGTAAGCTTGCTGCCACCGCTGCTCTCCTTGTTGCCCGCGAGTGGGGAGTCGTTGACGGCAAAGAACATGCTAATGGTTGCCGGGTCCAGCTTGGGGGCCTTGAGAGGGCCGTGGGAGGCAGCGCTTTGAGCGCAGATCGTGTCACCGACGCGGCCATCAAGGATGCCAGCAATGGTTACAAGATCGCCAGCCGTGGAACCGTCAATCTCGTAGCGCGCGGTACCGACACGCTTCATGAGCTTGACGACAGTCGCAGCGTCGTCGACCGTCTTTCCGTCCGGGTTCATAACGTGCACCGTATCGCCGGTCTTGAGGCTACCGCTGAGGATGCGACCCGTGAGCAGGAGCTTGCCAAGATGAATACTAGGGTCGGATTCCATGATGCTCACGAGCATGCGGAGGTCCGACGTGGTCTTATCGATGCGCGGGGACGGGATGGTACCGACGATGGTGTCCAACAGCGGGGTCATATCGCCCTTGAAGGACTCAAGTTCACCCTCGGACGGCAGCGCAAGCGAAGACCAGCCGTCTTTGCCGGAAGTGTAGATGGTCTTGTACTCGAGCTGGTCGTCGTTGGCATCGAGCGAGCAAAAGAGATCAAAGACCTCGTTTTCGACTTCGGCGACGCGGGCCGTGGGGCGATCGACCTTGTTGATGACAACCACGGGCAAGAGTCCGAGCGCGAGGGCCTTACTGAGGACGTACTTTGTCTGGGGCATGGGGCCTTCGGTGGCGCACACGACGAGACAGATGCCGTCGACCATGGAGAGCACGCGCTCCACTTCGCCGGAGAAATCACTGTGTCCCGGGGTATCGACGAGGTTGATAGTCTTTTCGCCGTGGGGCATGCTGGTGACCTTGGAAAGAATAGTGATGCCGCGCTCGCGCTCGAGGTCGTTGGAGTCCATCACGCGGTCGTTCAGAGCCGTGCGGGCGTCGGTCGACGACAGCAGGGCGTCCACAAGCGTGGTCTTGCCGTGGTCGACGTGCGCCACGATGGCCACATTGCGGAACTTGTCCCCCTCGGGCGCCGTCGCGAGTCCCCGCGCAAACCCTGCTGCTGCGCTGGGGCCCGCCCTTGCCGCGAGGCCCGTCCTCGCGGCAGGAGCTGCCGCCGCCGGCAGCCTCCACGCGCCCGCCGCGGCGCGCAGCATGGCCGTCCTCATGACGCGCCGCCGCCAAATCGCGCGACCCTGCGCCGCGATCTATCCAATCCAATCCGATCCAGCCCGCCGCGCCGCGACGCCGCTCGACGCGGCCGCCGCCCTGCCTGCCCGCCCGCCCGCCCGCCGCGACAGGCCTCGCTGGTCGCGCTCGCTCGCTCGCTCCGAGCGGCTTGCGTTGCGAGAATGGGTGAAGGCCGCGGCCGGAGGAAGAGAGGAGGAGCAGAGCAGAGATGCAAGCATCGGGAGAGATGCGATGGCGGCGTGGCGACCACCCAATCGCGGAAGACGCCCCGGCCGCGAAACGCGCGAGCCCGCGCCGGAGAGGCCGCTCGCGGCGGGCGGGCGCGGCGCGCAGATGCGGCGAGGCTGCGGCAGGCCCCGCGCGGGTTTTCGGGGGAAGAGCGCGAGGTCCCGGGCCTCGCGCAGAAATGGCCGCGGAGAGTAGATACGCTTGCTTGCTTGCTGTTTTTATGATGTGATGGGATGTGTGATTATGGGATGGGATGTGTGTGATGTTAGACGAAGCCGTGTGGTTCGCGGTGACCCTGGCTGTTGCAAAAAGCCGTCGCAGATTAGGTTAGGGTAATGAGAGCGGCTTGCCCGCCTCGCCGGACTTGCATGGCTGCTTCTAGTTTTGTGTTTGCATGCCAAGGATACCTGAGCGCGGCGGTAGCAGACTCGGATAAGAAGTCCACGCGAAGAGTTCATGTGATTGCAACAAACCAAGTGCCGTGCTGCACCGGAGCGACGAAAACGGCCGAAGGACGTTCGACTGAGCAAGGTCTGACGCACGCCACGCTGTGACGCTTGGATGCACAAGACTAAGTCTTTGCAGAGGTCGCACTCTGACCCGCCCAGTGGGATGGGACGGCCACGTTCGTGTACGAAAAGCCTCCATCTCCTCATTTTGTTCAGAACGCTCCACAAACTGACGACATTTTCCTGCCTGCCTGCCGGCTATTCCAGCTCGCCGCACCGGCAAAGAAAGAGAAGCGAGACGAGCAAAATCTAATGGCAGCGCGACAAGACTTGTGCACGCACTTCGCCTCAACGTGATAGTAGGCCTTTGTCCTTGTCGCCAACATGTATGCACACCTTGGTCCGACTCTGGGTCCGATGAAGTTCGCACACCCTGCATAGCTAGTTATTGAATTAGATGCAAGGCCACAAGACACGGGGGAGATGAAACCACTTCGCCTTCCCCCCTCAGGGACAGAACACCCCTCGTACATAAGGCAGAAAGAGCAGACCCGCTTTGAGACGACAGGCGCGCGACGCGGCGAGCGCGCGGCAGCTGACGAGGAGCTGCTCGGCCCGGCCTCGTGCCTCTGCCTGCCCCCCCGCTCCCCCCCCCGCCCCCCCCCCTCCCCC
>BGKB01000131.1:160625-206407 GCA_003116975.1 Aurantiochytrium sp. KH105
CCTCTGCCCGCCCCCCCCCTCCCCCCCCCCCCCCCCCCCCTCCCCCTCCCCCCCCTTGCTCGAGGCCGCGCGTGCAGGACCAGGGGCCGAGTACGTACCGTGCACGAAGACGTCCACGTCCACGTCCACGTCCCCGCCAACGTCTACGTCCACGTCCCGAGCTCAAGTTCACGTTTACGTGGACTACCCGACGGGCAGAATGGAGAACGTGGACCTCAATTCGAAGCACTCGCTGCATCATGTGTACCCGCAGCGCGTGAGCATTGTGACGCTGCTGTTCTTGCTGGGCAATGTCGGGCTGCAAATTTACTCGCATGTTGGCTTGAGTGCCGTGGTGCTGTCGAACCAGAACCCAGGGGAAAGCGACTCTTTTTCGGGGATCGCAGAATCCGGAGCCGCTGTCAATGACACAGAGTTTCAGATTTACTTTTGCGAGACGGGCCAGTACAATTACCCTGACGTCATGGAGGAATGTGTTTTTAGCTTTTCCGCGGCGAGTCTGCGAACGTGTCTGCGCGAACAGGGTGTTGAGGGCACTGATGACACCGTAGACTGTCTAGGCGTTGCTACTTCTTGCGTGCGCAACACTTGCGGAGGAATATGCGCCTGCGTCAGATATCCAACAGAGGGCGCAGAGTGCGATGAGGAAGCATGCAACTCGTGCGTGTCCGACGACTGCATTGCCCCGCTCGAGGTGTGCTGGGGCGTCTCGGTAGATGCTTTCGAGGACACTGATTGCTCGACGATCGGCACCGAGACGGAGCGGCGTGTGTTGGATGAATTTGAAGCCTCTGAGAGCCGCGCACTCGCCGACGAACCTGAAGATGGTCTGTACGTGGTCTACGAGGTGAGCTTTATCTCGTCGGTCAAGGATGCGATCAACGGAGAAGCTTATGGCATTGCGGTGGTCATTCTGATTTGCTCAGGCATCTGGCCTTATACAAAGAACATCATCATGTTTGTGGCATGGTTCGTGCCCATGACAGCCGCCACCCGAAGCTCGATCCTCAAGAACTTGACGCGCCTGGCCAAGTGGTCCATGGTGGATGTTTTTGCCGTAGTCATTATCGTGTGCGGCGTGCGTATCGAGAAAACGATCGGAGCGGGCGAACTCGTGGTGCTTGCGGAGCCGCGCATTGCCATCGTAACTTTTGCAATCGCAGCAGTTTGGGATTTGGTCCAAGGCGAGTATATGCGTGCCAAGCATCTCGAGCTGCTGGAGCGCTGCTCGGACCAAGCCCCAGGCACGAACTCCAACAAAGCCCTGGTGAAATCGCTGCGCTTCTCACTCGAAGGCTCGTACGATGCAACGTGCAGCCTCTTTGGCAAGTTGTTCTGGTTCATGTGGTGCTTTGCCCAAGTGGGTCTCGCCTTTGCTGGTGTCGCAGTGCCGTGCATGTCGTTTTCCATTACGGGTTTGGCTGCCTCTCTCGAAGGCACGAACGGTTACGAGTACTCCGCAGGCAACATCTTTTCCACATTGGTGTCGCAAGAGCGCCTCGACTTGATGCGTGAGCCAGGAATGAGCGTGGTGCTCATGATTTTCTATCTTGTTATGGTCTTTCTCGTGCCTATTGCGCAATACATTGTAATCGCGGTGGCATCTTTTGTGGGCTGGAACAAGCCTCTGGCCACGGCCACGGACATTGTGGGTGGTTTCGCATGCCTCGACGTCTTTGTCCTCTCCTTTGGCGTCGTCATTGCGGAGTGGGATATGTTCATCAACAAGGCCATCGGCACTCAAGCTCAGGATCTCTGTCCCACGGACGACGTTGTCTGCCTCGGTATGCAGTCCGAGATTCTCGTGGGCTTTTATCTCCTCGTCGTTGCCGTCATCCTTGGCTGGGTAAGCGAAATCTTTTTCACATATGGATTTGCTCAGGCCTTTCATCCCGTCGAGCACATTTGGATTGCGGACGTTCTCTTTGGCAAGCCGGCGACAGCATGTCTCACAAAGGCCGCGGCATTGCCAGACGCTGAGAATCAAGGGCCCGATGTGCCTCCGACCGCAAAGGTTGCCGAAATCCCTGTCGCTTCGACCGCAACCATGAACTAGCCAGCTCACTTTGTAAGAGCAACCTTTTTGTCTTTTTCTACTGTTTGATCTTCTCGCAACAATTTTGGTGTGATTCCCGAGTCATGTCGTGTGGTGGTCTCGAGGTGACGTGCAACCAAAGATGCGATACAAAATTGAGAGCTCCACAGCAACCACAGCGCCGCCGAGTGCTTGGACCCCAACTTTGCACATCGCATCGTTGCAGGTTTTCCCCTCATTTCATTCCTACAATACAACCGACAGCGGGTCCGGAAAAATCGTTCACAACTGGGAGAAAAAAAAAAAGTAAAGAATACATCAGAATCCAAAAAACACAGATTTGTTTGTGAAAGGTTAATGTCAAATTTAGGCAGAGAAGAGGCCCCACTCCATGGCGCACTCCTCCTCAAACTCGGTCATGTCGTCCTCCTCCTTGATCTTCTTCTTGAGGGCCTTGATCATCTTCTTCTTGTCCTTGGCGTTGACATCGCTGGGAGTGCGCTTCTTCTCGATCTTGTTACCGGAAGCATCGACCTGCTCCTCCTCGGCCGCGAGCTCGAGAGCCTCGGCGGCGTAGGCGGCCCAGTCGGCATCACCCTTGATGTCGCAGCGGTGGTTGGCGACGACCCAGGTCTCGCGGGTGGTCACATCAGCGAACTCCTGGTTGTGCGTAATGAGAAGCACACCACCCTCGAAGTTGTTGATGGCGGTGGCGAGAGCACCGAGGGCCTCGCGATCGAGGTAGTTGGTGGGCTCATCGAGAATGATGAGATGGGGCTGATCCCACATGGCGGCGGCGAGCACGACCTTGACCTTTTGGCCACCCGAGAGGGAGCGGATGCGGTTGTGCGTACCGAGCTCACGGTCAAGACCGACGTCCTCGAGATGCTTCTCGACGTTGGCCTGCGAGAGGACACGCTGGAAGGCACCCTCGGCGGCGGCCTTGCGGCGATCGACCTCGTCGAGGAGCTTCTTGAAGCCGAGGTCCTCGAGCTTGTCGCGGGGGAACCAGGTGTTCATGTCTTGGGACTTGCCAACCCACTTGACCTCGTACTCGAGGGTCTTGCCGTTCTTGCGGCGCGAAAGAATGCGGTCGACGACGCGCTTCTCCTTGATGGTCTTGCCGTCCTCGGTCTCGACGTTGACGGTCATGGGCTCCTTCATCTTGGCGGCTTCCTCGTCGGAGATCTTGACGGTCTCCTTGCGAAGAGCCTCCTTGTCCTCACCACCCTGGTAGCGCCACTGGATGTACTCGTTGGCGGTCTTGTCGAGATGCTGCTCGATGTGGTGGAAGGCATGCTGGGCGACGTACGCGAACTTGCAGTTCGGGTGCTTGAAGACGGTTCCGTGCGAGGCCTTGAACTCGCCGGTGAGGAGCTTGATCATGGTGGACTTGCCAGCACCGTTGGCACCGACGCAGGCAATGCGCGAGGCCATCGAGACACGGACGTTGATGTGCTCGAGCTGGGGCTTCTCGCAACCCGGGTAGGTGAACGAGACGTCAGTCATGGACATGATGGGGCGACCCTTGGACTTGACACCGTCGAGAGGACCAGGCTTGGGGAACTTGAAGGCCAGCTTGGAGGCGGTAAGATCGTAGTAGGCCTTGGCCTCGGGGAAGCGCTCGACGAACTTGGACAGGTTGCCCTTGTAGTTGTTGAGCTTGAGGGTGTCAAAGTGGATAATGTGGGTGGCGACGTTGTCGAGGAACTTGGTGTCGTGCGAGACAATGAGCGAGGTCACGTTCTTGCAGGGTTCGCCCATGAGGTAGTNTCGACGCCGGCCTCCTTGACCTCGGCGGCGAGCTGGTCGGCGACCTCCTTGAGCGCCTCGTTGGACTCAGCCTTGAGCAGCTTCTGGCACAGCTCCTGCGACACCATCTTGCTTGGCTTCGCTGTTGTCTTCTTGCTTCCTTCGACACAGACACAGAGAGAGAGAGTTCGCGGCGGGCCAACGAGCACGACTGCACGAGCGAGTCGGGGTTGGGGTTTTGCGGCGCCCGCCCGAGGTCTGCCGCCGCCGCTGCTCGCCGCCATCCATCCGTCCACCCGCCGCCGGCCCGCGCGGTCCCGTATCCGCGGCCCACCCCCGCTTCTTTCGAGCGCTCCCGCCGGGTCCGGTACGCCGCCTCCGCCTCGAAGCACCTTGTGGAGCTAGCTCAAAGACAGACACACGGACAGACGCCGCGCGCCCGCCCTCCCTCCCGCCCGCCCGAGGGAGCGGGCTCGGCCTGGCTGCCCGTCTCCGCGGCGCAGGGCGGGCGGGCGCGGGCGCCAGGAGCGGCTCCGCGGGGCGGCGAGGGAGGGCGCGAGGGAGCGAGGGGGAGGGAGGACCGGCCGGCGGGGGCAGCGCGCGCGTGCACGCATGACGCGGCGAATGGGTGGCGCCGCGCGCTGCGGGGGAAGGAGCTCGGAGGGGGCCCTCGCGCGCCACTGGGGGAGGTAGGTGGTTCTGGCGGAGGTGAGTTTGAAACGGAAAGAGCAGGGGTTGAGGAGGTGCGGGAGAGTGGAGAGAAGGAGCGGGCGCGTGGGGGAGGGCACGCGCACTGAGATGTGCGGGGGGCGGACGAGCGAGTGGAGAAGAGGGGGGGAAAGCGACGCCGGGGAGCGGAGGTGCAGACTGGGGCTCCACTGGGCGGTGCGGCAACCGCCGGCGCGTCAGAGGTCGGTCGATCGGTCGGTCCGCAGAAAAACAGGACCAGAGAAAAAAAAATGTAAAAGAAAGAAAGAAAAAAAGAAAGAAAGAAAGAAAAGAAAACACGGCGCGGGTGCAGCCAGTGCTAATCAGCCAGCAGCCGCAGCTGCAGCAGCAGCTGCCAACGTGGCCGAGGCGGAATGAATGAAATGAAATGAATGGCGCGGTTGAACGGATGAATGAGTGAAGGAATGAGCGAGTGAATGTACAGCCAGCAGGTTGAACGCGGACTCGGACTCGGACTCGGACTCGGTCTCGGACCCGGACTCGCCAATGAGCAAGATGAGCAAGATGATTGGTTTATTTGCGACGCCGATGGCCGGGCGGCGGGCGAGCAGCAGCAGTGCAGCAGCTGCAGCTGCAGCTGCAGCGTGGAGGAGAGTTTTGTTGGGTGGATGACACGCCGGGCTCGAAGATGCGAAGTTCACATGAAGGTGCCCCAGAGCTCGGCGGGGTCTGGACGACCGCGAAGCGACAGTTGACATCGTATAACCATCGTGAGTTGGTGGATGTTTCGTGAAGACTTCGAGGATGGTCTGCCACGCGCTGCCCTGCTCATCATCGACGATCAGTTGGCTGCTGCAGAGTGAGCGACGGTGATGTTTGTGTTAGGAGGAGCGACCCCGGGGTCAATTGTGAAGATGTGGCCCACTGTTTGTTGCTTGCAGTGCAGACGCACTTGCTCGACGGTGCGAGGCGGCTCTGCATCTCATGCCAACGCGAACCTGCCAGCTGGTCTACATCGTCGCGTCTCGAGAGGGGATAGGCTAGCGAGAAACCTCTTTCGCTGCCGCAACAACCAGCGGCACGGCGACTGCGCCGCGTGCGCCCATGGCGACCTGCACGCTTCGCATGAGTCCTCGATCTAGACGCGACTAGTTCCGGGACTGTGCAGCGAGAGCAAGCGCGCGCGAACGAGAAGCGGACGCACCAGAACAGCTCGGCGCGGAGGGAGGTGGCTTCCGCGCGGCGCGAGCGCAGAGCGAGGAGGCGACCCCGCGCGCAACTAGCCAGGCAGGCAGGCAGGCGAGGAGGCAAGGCGAGGAGCAGAGACCATGTCGAGCGGGGCGCGGTCCCGGCTCGCGCAGAGCGAGGAGGCCCGGCTCCTGGGCGTGCGGGGCGACGCCGGCGCGGACGACCTCGGACACAACGCGAGCCCGCGCGGCGAGGAGATCGAGGACGGGCTCGACGCGGAGACCAACGCGCGCTCGAGGGAGAGACAGTCGAGCAGCGGCAAGCTGAGCATCCTGGAAGAGGCAGAGGAACGCCTCGTGACCTTCATCGAGCTCCTCGTCATGAACTCCTTTGTGGGCGCCTACGGACTCATCCAGGTGAGCATGTTTATGCTTGTTCTCCCCAAACAATGCGCCACGCTCTTCCCGGGAAGCCAGGCCGTTGGCCTCGCCTCGCTTCTCGGACTCGCAGGCAGCACGCAGCTCATCTGCCCCGTGGCCGGTCTCTTTTCCGACCGCATGTCTTCCCCCTTTGGCCGGCGAAGGCCCTTCATCGTCGTCGGGACCGTGGTGTCGCTTCTGTCGCTCGCAGTTCTCTGGTACGTCTCGCACCATCTGGGCGAAGACGAGACGGCTCTGGAGGCCGCCGAAACCGGCGAGGTCTCCTCGGACCTTGCTGCTGCTCGCAACCTCTATGTGATTGCCTTTGTCATGCTCAACCTCTCGCTCAACGTGTGTTTTGCGGCGTATGCGGGCCTCATCCCTGACCTCGTCGGCGAGAGCCAGATTGGACAAGCGAGCGGCACCATGGCGGTCATGAACGCCGTCGGATCGCTCGTTGGCGTCTGGATGGTCGGCTTCCTCAAGGTGGAGCCTTTCACCATGTACGCCGTGTGGCTCATCGTTTGCTGCGCCGTCACGCTACTCATCGTCAGCGAGACGCCCCGCGCACGCCCTACGGACTCAATTGCTTGCCGAGACATTTTCAACGTGTACTTTGAGTCGCTCGAGACGAACCCGGACTTTAAATGGGTGTGGGTCTCGCGCCTGTTGTACTACATGGGCATCTCTGTTCAGGTTTTCATGCAATACTTTATTCGCGACATTATTGGCGTTTCTGCGGATGAGGCCAAGCAGGAGACCGCCATGGTGTCAATCATTATGCTCGTGTGCGCTGCCATCGTGGCCGTGCCGTGTGGCTCGTTCAGCGATCGCGTTGGCCGCAAATCGCTCGTCTACCTTTCTTGTATTCTCATGGCACTCGTCTATCTCGGTTGGTCGTTCGCCTTTCAGCTTTGGCACATTTTTGCCTTTAGCGCGCTCTTTGGCGTGGCGAACGGCACCTACCTGAGCGTTGACTACGCGCTCGGATGCGACAAGATTCCAGATCGCGATGAGGGTGCTGCGCAGGCTCTCGGAGTCTGGGGCGTCGCTGCCTTTCTCGGCTCGACGCTAGGGCCTGTCATTTCCGGCCCGCTCTTGTACTTTCTCGGATCCACCTCGGATCCCGATGTATACTCGCACACGGGTTATGTGGCTCTCCTTGCTGTTGGCGCCTTTTTCGTGCTGCTGTCTACGCTCGCACTGCGCAACGTGAGTTAATCAGACGTCTTTGCATCCCTTTTATCTCTTTGTACGGGTTGTGAGTGCAAACTTTGATTCTAAAAATATGACAAGGTGACCGCTGCCTATTTTACATGCCGAGACTGCCCCGTCTTCATTTCCTCCTTATTTCTCATTTTCTCCTTCATCATCATCATCTTCTTCTTCTTAGATGGGGCTGCGGCTGCGGCTGTTTTTGGCGGGCCTGCTGGACTTTGCGCGGACGTGTCTCATCCTAGAGAGCTTTGATCATGAGTGAGCAAATGTGTATCTTTTTGTCAGCAGTAAGATATATCCATTCTTTCTCGTATGAACAAGTGTTGGCCCGTCACTTTTTCCGCCAACGTAATTTTACACAGCAAGCTTTCAGCTTTCGCAGCCGCGGCCGTTTTTGGCGGACCTGCTGGACTTCGCTCGGACGTGTCTCATCCTAGAGAGCTTTGATCATGAGTGAGCAAGTGTGTTTCTTTTCTGTCAGCAGTAAGACTTTTTCGTATGAACAAGTGTTGGCTTCTTGATGACGTCACTTTTTCCGCCAACGTAATTTTACACAGCAAGCTTTCAGCTTTCTTTGTGCGAACTAAAGCGAGGACCCACCCTCGTCAAATCGTGAGTCTCACTCTTTCTTTTATTATGGTTGCAGTACAAGCTATTAATTCGTACGCCTTGCCTCGGAAAGATGCAGTGTGGAATCTCGCAAAGTTCTCCGAAGACCTCACTTCACTCGTCTTGCACACACTTAGTAGTACTTCCTCGCGGTGAAGCGCTCGCTCGTCATCATCCTGCAGCTGGCTGTTGCCTGACGAAGCGGGTCGATCCTCTCGGTTCTCCACCCCTCTCACCCAGTCAAGAAACCCACGTCCGATCGTCGACTCGTACTTCTTCGTTCTCCTCCGTCGACGTCTTCGACCTCGGCAAGGTCCCCGACGTCCACGACCTGCTGTTGTAGCGAGCAGAATCGTATTCGACCCCTCTCTCCCCCCCCCCCCAAAAAAAACGCGAACCTGCTCGCACGGCAACCCTCCACCATCCTTTCGCGTCTCCGGTGCGGGGATGGCGTACGCGCCGTTCGTTGCACGCGCTATCCTTGCCACCGGCCAGCAAAGACTGCGCGCCGGGAAGCCCACGGCTTCCTCCGAGGCGGCCTGACATGTGCGTGGCTGCGTGAATGCGTGCTTGCGTCCTCCTCGACGGCGGCATCGGCCGGCTCGTACGCGGCGGCGTGGTACGCGATGGTGTACGCGGCGAATGAGGGCGATGGATGTTCCGTCGTCCATTTTGCAGACGGCCAAGGTCCCCAAGAGAGGTGCAATACATGCACGCAGACGTGCATACAAACATACACGCATCGCGCGGGCTTAGACACACGTCCATCGCGCCATCGACAACACCCGGGCGAGGGCGCGAGCAAGAGAGCGAGCGCGAGCGAGAGCAGACGCGAGCGGGAGCGCAGGCAGGCCGGGGCCGGCGCGAGGCTGGGCCCGGGCAGGAGAGGCGAGGTGGGGGTCGCACCTTGGCGTCCCAAGTGCATTCCGCGCCTCGTTCCGGCGAAGCTGTGATCAACCAACTCGTCAGGCTATCCCGCGCGACGCGAGGCCACGCGAGACAGACGCCACGCGAGGCCACGCGAGACGCGCGGCGGGAAGAGCGCGGGAAGCGGCGGAGGCGTCCGCGGCGCAAGGCCTGGCGTGATCGCTTTAGAGTCGCCACTATCGTCCGCAGGGTCCGGCCACGCCCGCGCGCGACGCGCAGGACAGGCAGAAGCTGGCGAGCTCGGCGCGAGCCTCGCGCGAGCGAGCGAGCGAGCGAGCGGGCAGGCGGGCAGGCGAGCAGGCGAGCAGGCGCCGCCGTCCCGGGCACGAAGCGCTCTTCATCGTCGCGTTTCCTCGCTAGATTCAAAACCAGATTCAAAACCATCCGAACGCGCTGCCGCGCCCAGCACAGCGCAGCGCCGCCCGGCCAGGCGCGAGGCCGCCCGGCGCGCCTCTCCTCCCGTCCCCGCTCCTCTCCTCTCCTCTCCTCTCCTCTCCTCTCCTCTCCTCTCCTCTCCTCTCCTCTCCGCGCGCCGCGCCGCGCCGCACCGCGGGGCCCCTCCCGCGCGGCGGCCGGGAAACCGGGCTTCCCAGCGCCTCGCTCTTGGGCGATCTCGCGCGCGCGGCGTGACGGCCCCGGCGGCGGTCGCGGTGCTGCTCGCGAGGAGGTGTTTTGCGTGCGCCATGGACGGCCTCGAGGGAGACCCGCTGGTGCCGCGGCAGACGCAGGAGTGGAGCCAGTACGTGAGCGTCGAGGACGTTAAGGCAGTCCTGCTGGGCTGCCTCGTGCCGCTCGTGCTGCGCGAGGTGGGCGCCCGCTTCGTGCAGAAACGGCTCGAAGTCCTGGCGCGACGCCGCCCGCCATGGTTCGTCACTCTACAGGCCGGGCTGGCCCTCGTCACGAGCACGGGCCGTTTTCACGAAAAACTCCTCGCCGGCGCGCCGCAGCGCGTCGACGCCGCGCTAGGCCTCGTCAGCAAGTACAGACGCCATCCGGTGTACATGGCGGAGCTGCATCAGACGCGGGCGATGGCAGGGTGGTCCTTCATGCTGCTGCTGACGTTCATCTTCCTGGTCGCTTCGCCCGCGCTCTACTTTCCCTCGCCCGACGTGACCACGTACGCGAAGAAAACAGTCATCTTTGCGTGCATCGGCTTCTTGCAGTCCTTGCTCACGCAGATCCAGGACGACTTTTCAATATGGCTCGCATCCTGGCCAGACTTTCTCCGCGCAAGCATCGCCGTCGAAGCGTTCTCGCACTCCAACGCCCCGGGGAATGCCGGCGTCTTCTTTACCATCGCCATGTGCCGTCAGCTGTACATGGCGCTCTACTTTGAGAGCTTTTCCGCTTTTTTCCTCTACTCGCTCGGCTTCTTGGCCATACCCATGCTCAGGAGCGAGTGGTTTTGGCACCGAGAGGTTGGTTTCCCGCTGTCCATGCTCGCCATCTCCATCGGACTTGTACTGCCAGCAATGCAGGAGCGCGTGCTGCGCCTCGAAGCCAAGGTCGAAGAGTACGAGCGCGAGCGAATCTTTCAAGAAAACATTGATGAGCTTGAGCGCGTGCAAATTGCGCATGAGGTCGATATCAAACGAAGACATGCGTCGTACATCGAAGCCTTGCAAAACAAGCACAAGGAAAGTACGCAAAAACTTCACATGGTGCTCTCCTACACGGCACACGAATACCGCAATCACTTTTTCCAAGCCCGGGGCGCCCTCGAGGACCTCCAGTGCGTCGCCGAAGGCGCCGTCACCTCTGATGAGCTCGTTGCCTCCATCATGGATGCCGCGAAAACCCTAGGCCGCGCGCACAGCATGATCCAGAGCCTTTTTGACGATGTCTTGCAAATGCACCGCCTCGAGACTGCCGGCGAGGTCGATTGGCGTGGATCCGCGCGCCCCTTTTGCGTTGGGGTCGATCTCTTTGAGCGTGCAAGAGACTACGGCAAGGAGAGCGTACGGCGAAACATTGATCTGGACTTTGAAGCGTCTGCGCACGGTTCTCTCAACGTAGAGATTATGGGAAATCCGGAAAAGTTCATGCAGGTCGTTACAAATATCATATCCAACGCAGTCAAATTTACCACCTCGGGGGCGATTCGGCTCCACGTCTCATGCTCTCCCGTGCCGGATTCATCGTCAGATATGGAACTAGTCTTCTCTGTTAGTGACACAGGCTGCGGGATGACCGAGGACAAGCTTGGCAAACTCTTTCAGCCCTTTGCGCAGGCACGGTCTGCGGACGAGTTCGGCTACGGGGGCTCGGGGCTTGGTCTCTATTTCGCTAGGAACATCATGCGAGCCTACCCACACGGAGCTCTCGAGGTTCGCTCACAGCGCGGACATGGCACGACCTTTACGGGTCGTGCACGTCTTCCTCTTAATCCGAATGCGACGACATCTCTTTCTCCCGAGACTGCTGAGAATACTGAAAAATCGATGGAACCGGTACTCAAGGCTGCATCTCAATTTGATGCAAAGGTGAAACATCCACCAGCAAGCAAGCATTCCGACTGGAAAGAGGCCAATGTTCTCATCGTTGACGATTCGCCAGTAAACAGGGCGCTCCTTCGGCGTATGCTGACCAGGCGTTGCGGCCCAAGAACAGCTTTTTACGAGGCCCCGAATGGTCAAGAGGCTGTCAAGCTTGCTTCAACCAAAGGCAAAAATATCTCTGTCATCCTTATGGATCGCCACATGCCAATCATGGACGGTATTGAAGCAACGAAACGCATCCGTGAATTTGACAAGAGTTCGCTGATCATCGCCGTGACAGGCAATGCTGACGATGAGACGCAATCGAGCTTTCTCTCGGCGGGATGTGACTGCGTATGGCACAAGGGATCGACAATCGAGTCTCTGTTTGCGCTCGTTCATCAGGCGCGAAAGAATAAATCTTCCCGTATCCAAGTAATCAAAGAGATCCCTGTGGCGGACTCTCTCGACAACGCTGAACAACGCACTGTAGGTCTCTCAAACGAGTCGCCAACGACATCAGAGTCTCAGAGTCTGAGTGACCAAGAGGCTTGTGCGCGGGGTGAGGATCGCTGATGTCAAGCAGGGTTTTATAGCGTCTTGCTCGCGGTTGCAAGCTTGGCCCTCGGTGACTGTAGCGTTTGCCGTCCACATATTTTCTCGCTGTCTGTCGGGGCAGAAGAGTACTGTCGCTTATAAGACGTGGCGGCGAAAGTATGTTCTAATGAACGTGAAGGTCAAGACCGGAGTTCAGCCAGTGTCCTGACAATCAAATAATACACAATCGCTGTAAGACCGCCAAGGGAGGCTGCATCAAGAGAAGATATTATCAGTAGTTGCTGAGTGAATAATGTACAATGACGAGCTAAATACAGTGAAATTGACCAGGTCCATATCACGCTTATTTTCCTCGGGCGTGTGCGCGCAGCCGCTTGACCAGATCTGGATCAAGCTTGAAGAGGAAAGGAAAGGCAACTGCAATGAGTCTGCTAGCGTCCATTTGCGGAAAATCTCGTCCACTCACATACTGTTTGGCCATTTCATTCGTCTCGTCCATGAGCTCGTATCGCAATAACATCATTTGCGAGGCGTAAAAAATGATGTTCAAATGCACACCGGCAGCAAAATAAATGTCCCAGAGATGCAAGATGCTGTCCAGCGGAGGACAGCAGGCGCTCAACGTCATGATGGGCGCGAATGCGTACACTTGAGTACTGGCACGCATCTTGTCAATTAAATAGTCGGCCAGCTGCGGGTCGAGCGCACGAAGGCACTCCTCGAAAAGCGCACAGCCCTCGGAGACGCCATCCAGATTCTTGCTCATGTATGCGGGCACGAGCTTGGTGATGAGTGCGTCAAAACAGAAAAAAGCGTCCAACTCGGGCATCACATAGAGAAGCACACCACAAATGACATTCATGCCCTGCACGTAGGTGAACTCATCTTGTCGGTACGAATGTACAAAGGCGTTGAGCACCCGCACGATGCGCGCCTCCGGAACGACGTCCTCGAACGCTTTGCAGTTTTTGAACGTGCGAAAGGTATCATTTCTGATCTTTGCGCCTAGCCGGGGGTGCTCTCCGCGACGCACGAGCTCTACGTAATGCTCTGCGTCCAACTTTCGCACGCCCAGCAAGAGTTTCCACGCACGCGCTCGTTGCGACAGGTGCTGTTCTTGGCCCGCCGGGTTTCCGCGCGACTTTTGCTGCGACTCTTGCTGCGGCGTCGGCTGCGATTTTGCCGCCGCTCCCGCGTCCTCCTCCGCAACCCCGTACACCACGAGGAGCCTGCGCAGCTCCTGCACGCTGGCCTCGGCGTCCTCGGGGGTCTTGGCGGTCTCGGCGAGCTCGAGGGCGCGCTCGATGCGGTCCATGTCGCCTCCGCGAGGGCCTCGCCGCGCGCACGTCTTTTCTCTCCGGGCTGCCGCGACACGGGGCTGCCGCCTCCGCTCTTCACCTGCGCCGCCGCGACGTTTGCGCCGCGCGCAGCCGGACTTCTGCGCGGCCGCCGCCGCCGCTGCGCATGGTCCGCCCGGGGCGGTTTCTGGCGGTTTCGTTCTGCCTGCTGTTTCCGAAGCCGAGTCCGAGTTCGGGTCGTCTAATTATACAGTCAACGTAACACGGGGCATGCGTGCATGCGTGCATGCGTGCGTGCGTGCACCTCTTTGGCATTCCCGGCGGCAGCAAGATCGCGCGCTATGGCAGCCGCCAAGACGTCTCTTAAGAAGGTATGCATGGATACGGCAGCAGCAGCAAGAAGAGCAGCAGTGCAGCTGCAGCTAGGATTGCAGGGGTTAACGCGGTCTGAACTTGGTTCAACTTGGACTCGGAAGTCAGTCACAGCACCTGCCTGATGAGGTCGCGCGGTTCACCGTCGGCGCAGAAGGCGTCCGTCGAGAGATCGCGCCGGGGTGAAGAGAATCGTTTGTTTCTTTTTTTAAGGGTTATGATGTCGTTGCTGTGTGAGCGTAAATGAGGCGAGGTCGGTGCAGCCAGCACGTTGCGGCACCGAAGAGGCGAGACTGGAGCGATTCGGAATGTGTCACGTGGCGGCTGTTTCACGGCTTTTCTTTGCAGGCGACACGCGCACAGACGCGCAGGCATGCCCAGTTACAGTTGGTCGCCTTGCTTTGACAATGACCTGGAGTATGGAGCTCATCACAGCCACCGCATCCGCCGTTCCCCACCCCAACGGACATCAAATGACCCTTGCAGGAGGTGCAGTGTGGGAACAAGGACGAGCGTGGCGCGCCAAAGCCAAAAAATTGAAGCGGGCGCGCCAGCGTGCGAGCTGGCGTCTTGGCGTGTCGCGGTACGTGCGTGTGTGCGTGCTCGAACGCGCCAGGACATCAGTTTGCAAGCAAGCTTGCACGCTCGTGACGCTGCATACATAGCAGAGCCTGTCTGAAAGCCTGAAGAGCAGGACAGCGCGAACTTGCTTGCGTCGAGTGATTAAGCCTGAACAGCAAAAGGACATTACAAAGTCGCGGCGATGGGCGGGGCGCTCGTCACCGGCACCTCTGGGCGAAAAACGAGTGAATGGAGTTCCCGCAATGGTTCAAGCATGATGAAAAGCGGCAGCTTATTTGAGAACGGAGAACGAGTTGGGAGTCGACGCCTGAGCGCCCTCGGCAGATTGAACTGGTTCCAAACGAAGAAGACGGAGTACATGCGAGACAATGCACAAGAGGCTGAAGAAAGTGCTGCAGGCATTGAAAGGCGACTACGTGCTCTCGTCTCCAAGTCACGAATTCTAGCTCTGCAGGAAAACAACTGTGAGATGCTGGACAAAGACCAGCTACGCAAGTTTTTTGATGAGAATGGAGTCCGGTTTGAACCGATAATTTTTGAGCGACTTTATCAGATGATGGACGTCGACAAGCAAGGTTTCATTTCTGTGAGCAAACTCGCGCTCACCTTTGCGATCTTGATTCAGTCTGGATCAGTGGCCAAGGATAATGTGGAGCTTGCGTTCCGTCTTTTTGATTCGAATCAAGACGGGAGCATAGATCAGCACGAGTTTCAGGAAATGGTCATTGCTCTTGTCGGAAAGCGGGTCTCGCATCTGTACGAAATTCCTGCAGGCATGACCTACTTTCGGGAATTTGTGAAGAGTGAGTTCGCGAGCGAGTTGCTGGAGTTTCTCGATGCTTTGCGCGCAGGACAATCGTCATTGCTTTCGTCTCCGCTCAAAATTGAGGATGCAAGGACACTATTCAAAGTTTTTCTTGAAAAAGACGCAGAAAAACAGGTCAACGTCTCGGATCAGGTCCGCGAGGCGTGTCGCGAACAGGTCGAACAGGCGAGTACAAAAGAATTGAAGACACTTGCATCGAATGCATCCTTTGAAGCCGCACAATACGAAGCGGTTAAGATGATCGAGCAAGGTCCTTTGCTTCGCTTCAAAAGCCGACTGCGCAGTGACACGAATTGCTTTCCGCTTGGCGAATCTGTTTGGGATCATCTTGAGTTGCAACACTCCGAGCAAATGACGCTTGAACAATTTCGTATGTGGGCAAGTCTAGCTCCAGATCTTTTCAATTTTCTCGATGAGTTGCAGAAGCTCATCAAGGCAACGGACGAAAAGCTCAGTAATGAGGTAATTTCGATCCAAGAAGATTAGCCTCCTCAGCCACAATTCGTTTTTTTTTTAATACTTTCCATCTGTAGCGCTATCCTTGTATCTGATTTTAAGGAAAGAAAAACACAGACAGACGCTCTTTATCAAAGCAGTGCTGACATCGTCTCTCGTCCTTTCGGGGAACTCATTATGCATTCCTCTCTCTCACTTGAAAGGCCAAAAAGCTAAAAAGGAGGAAGTTGCTGAGCGCGGAACCATCGCGGATCCTTTTTGGCACCGAGCAGAAGAAGAGATGTCTTTATAGGCTGGACAAATAGGTCTCTGCAGCGTGAGCCGCGCCGGCTGCAAGTAATGCCGAAAACGCCCAAACTTGTTGGCAATAGGGGAGCTACGGACTACGCTACTAGCTACGGCTACGAGAAGGAGGAACCTTTCCTTCCGTATAAGCGTAGTTCGCCCCACTCGCAGACGGCACTTCGACACTCGCGACCTTCATTTTTTTGTCCCCCTCGGGACGGTCTACCGCGATGCATGACATTCTTTTGTTGCAATACATCCAAGACACCTGGTCTTTATAGGCCTAACAAGTCAGCCAATGCAGCGTGGGCCTTTTAATTTTTAAAAGTAAAAACAAAGAACACAAACATCATCTTTTTTTAAACGTTTTTGATGATTGACGCAAGTATTCTGTGATTAGAAGGCGAAGAGCAGCTCCATCTCCTAGACGCAAGACTTGCTTGTAACGTCAATACGACGACACAAATGCATGTGTGTACGAGGCAATCAAGTGCTTAAACGGCTGCCCTATCATCGTCATCGTCGTAGTCCAATGCCCACAGCTCGAGCTCATCAACAGCAAAGGTGCTCTGGCCTGCGAGCAAGGTACTGGCCTCCTCACTCGCGCGCGCGGCACCAACTCCAAATGTGTGTTCGAGGTCGGTCGAGCACGACGAGAAATCATCGCGAAGAACAAGGTCGCGCGTGCCGAACTGCATAACGGAGGAGTTTGACTTGCAGACAGCGAATCTACGACGGAGCTCTTCAAGGGTCTCCTCGTCGAGCTCGTCGAAGTCCTCAATGTAGTCGCTGTCTGGGGGTGGTGTGTGGGCCTCGCGGCCTTGAAAGGGGATTTTGATGTCGAGGCTGATGGAAAAGAGGAAACATTTCGCGGTTCCAAAAGTGTGGCCATCGGCACGCCACGGTTCGTCAGCAAAACCGCCAAAGACCTTGCCGTTGGACTTGATAATGACAAATGTCTTGGTGTCGGCCAGAATGTACTTTGGCTGTCGCGGGCGCCGCTGCTCCGAATCGCGGCCGTTGGTGGTGTCCTCTTCTTCCTCGTCCTCGTCGGCCTCCGAGTACCGCTCATTAAACAGAGAAGGCAGGCGATTGACCAAGGCGTCAACAGAGCGGTCTGCGTCATTCCATGTGGCATAGAGAAGCTTGGTGCGCGGCAGTTCGCGACGACGCTGCATGGGAGCGCACAAAAGGAGGGACAGTCCCTCGGAATACACTTTGGGTAACTTGGTCTTGGCCGGTTTTTTGTTCCTGCGACCGCGCACCCTTCTTCGGCCCGGTCCCCCGCGCGCATTTTCAGCTTCTTCCTCCTCTTCGAGCTGCCGTTCCTCTTCTTCTTCTTGCTGGGCGAGAGCGGCCGTCTCGGCTTCAACATCTGGGTGCGAGAGGATGCGCGACTCCTCAAAGGCAGCCTCGGCCATTTTCAGCGACCGCCGGTCATCGATGGCGAGCTGGCGCAGGCGACGCACGGCCTCGGCGCGCAGAGAGTACTGCGCATATTTTGCGGGTGTGGCTTTGGACATGATGGATAAGGAAAGGGGCTGTGGGGGCTCGGGCGAGGTTGCCACCATGCGGTCCGACTTTTCCTCACCACTGCCATAATCGTCCATCGCCGGGCTCGAGGGCGACGTCGGCGAACCTTGCAAGGACGAGGAGCTCGCGAGCTTGGAGAGATCGGGCAATGTGTCAAGGCTTGTGAGAGCAAGAGGCGCGGTCTTACCAATATTGTTGTCAGCCAGCTCGCGCGTCATGGCGTCAGTCTTTGATTCTGCAGCAGCCGTGGGGGGCGCGGCTTCGCCCCCCGCGGGCGATGCCTCGGAATCAAGGTTGAGAGACTGCATGAGCGACTGAATTTGCTCTTGGCCGCGTGTCATTTGCGAAGGGCGCCGGGAAATTTCGCCTTGCAAATGTTGTTGCTGTTGTTCATGCTGCTGCGGCTGCTGGCCAGCAAAGCCTGGACCTGAATCCGCGAAATTGCGAGCTTGATGATCCTGGAACTGTTGGTGACTACGACTATTCGCTGCGGCTGCGGCAGCTGCGCGACTCTGGATGTGCAAATCACCAACGAGCTCCAAGTCCGAGGTAATGCCGTCGAGCACGTTGGCCGTGCGCAACGGCGTGCGCGCGAGATCAGCGCGAAGTTGTACGTGGCACTTCCAGCCGTTGAGAAAGTCGACTTGAGAGGCATGCTCGCGCTGCTGGTCAAGATAGGCCTCCATCCATTCCATTTGCTGAAGCTGGCGTCGCAGCTCCACCTCTTCGGCGAGAAGAGCGCTCATTTTGCTCTGGGTAATGTCCTGTAGGCGAAAGAGCGCTTCCTGGAGGGTCTTGTAGATGCGCTCCTCGACCACGGCGGCGTTACGATTGACGTCGCGGAGCTTGGCGTCCGTGGCGCGGAGCTGCGCCTTGATATCCTCTTGGCGGACGGCGAGAATTGGGTCGACTTTGAGGCTTTCGTTGACGGCCGATTCGTAGGCGTCACCGATCCCGATGAGCTTATGCTGAGCAAGCTTACCGGATGAATGCGAGCCAACCATTTTGTCGCGAACACTCACCGGCATGTAGAGGATCGGATCAAAAAAGTCGTGGCGGTCGTACAGCTTGTCGATGGACGTGGGCGTGCGGTCATCGATGCGGTTTGCAGCGCCGAAGTCCGTCTCGGAGTTGCGGCCGTCCGGGTCAACAAAGAACTGCACAAGGTACATGGGGAGGGCTTGTTGCGCGTCCATGACGGTGTAATCGTGACGGTAGCCAAAGCCCCCATCCGGCGCGTCACCGCCCGCGCCGTCGATGCTCGTGGAGAGCGCAAGGTAGAGGGAGTCGTAGCCCTCGGGGACGATGGCCTGCTCGCTCGGGTCATCGACGACAAAGGCGCGGCCGACGCCGACCTGGCAGAGCAGGAAGCGATGCGCAGTGCCCTCGTTCGGGTCGAGGTCGAGGTCGCCCGTGGTAAAGGTCATCCCATCTCCCGAAGAGGGCAAGGTGAAGCCCTTGGTGTGCAGGGCCTCGAGCGTGTTGAGTTCGTTAAGCCTTCGCGTGCTGAGCCACGCGGGCGTGCACAGCATTCCGCGCGTGCGCCTTTCGAACTGCACGGCCTGGTGCGCGTTGCCGAGGTGCCACACGCAGACGTCTGTGAGCGCAAAGTTGCGCGTGCTCATCTGGAGCAGGTACTCCACGCGCTTGAACTCGTCGGACTTCTCCGACAGCGGCGTGGCCGCGCTCGCGCTCGCGCCGCCGCCGCCGCCGGGCCTGGCCGCCGCGCCGCGCCCGAGCCGAGGGCCCGTCTCCATGGCGCCGCACGCGCAGGCCGCAAGCCAAAATCCCAGCCGCCCGAGAGGCCGCGCCAGAGGCCGCGCCGCTGCGCCGCGATGCGCGCCGCCGCGCTGCGATGCGCCGCGATGCTGCGCCGCCGCCGCGCGTCTGCTCGCCGCTCGCTCGCTCGCGCGCGCGCGCCAGGCTTGGGGCTGGTTGGGGTTTCGAGTTTCTGCGCCTGCAGCGCCAGCGCGGCCGAGCGCGCGTGTCTACGCTGGTGTCTACGTTGCCGAGCCCCGCCGCGAGCGTTTCTTTCCTCAGCCTGGTCACAGCGAGACTCGGGTGCAGATAGATGGCATGGCGCGGTGGGCTCGCATGGACTCGGGGGCTGGCTGGACGAGGACCCTCGGGAGGCAATGCAAGTCGCTGTCGCGCCGGGATATTGCACCGCCGTGGTGAGGTGGATTTCGTGGGTTGCGAGCACTGATGGACAGCGAGGCAAATTTCATGGCGGAGGGTGTTTGAGACGTGCAAAGCGACGTGAAGAAAGAGAGAAAGCACATCTAGCTTGAGGACGCTGGCAGTGCAGATGTGCTCGGAAGAAAGAGAACAAGGGGGCGAGACCAACCGAATAGTACGTGGAGTTAAATTTCGTTAAAAACACTTAGGTGTACTGAATGAATGTAAGCAATTATGTAAGGGATAGTGAAAATTGTGACAGACAGATGTGCGGCCCCAGGGAGCAGGAACGAGTGCGTGCTGCTGCGCTAGGGCCGCCCGAGGCAACGGAAAGGCTCAATGACGTGGTGAGTCGTCAGATGCGATATATCGCGGTTAGTTCTGCACTGGCGAAGTGGCTGTGCCACGCTTGAGACTTTCGATGCGCCACTTAATGGTGTACCAGGAGCGGTGGGGCATCTCCTTTTGAATACTAGCCCAGCGGTTGCCATGGCGAGCATGCGCGTCAAGCACAAACTTGTCTTCATCGGCGGTCCAAGGCCCTTGTTTAAGCTCGGGGTCGAGACGCGAGAGATAGCGGTCTCTGCACTGTTTTCCAGTACGACCCTTGATGATGGTGGCAATGACGCGCCACTTTTTGCCGTGTTCGTTGACGGCCTCGCGCAGGCGTTCGTCTTCCTCCGAGGTCCATTTGCCCTTGCGAATATCAGGGTGCAAGGCCTTGAGCCATCGCTGCGAGCATTGGTTGGCAGATTTGCCAGGAATTCTCTCGGCGACCTTTGCCCAGTGCCGCGCACCCATTTCTTGTACGGCGCGGATGAGCGTCTGATCCTCCTCGTCGGTCCACGCTCGTCGGTAAAAAACCTTTGTAGAAGCCGACGACGATGCCATGGACTGCTCTTCCTCCGAGGGAGGAGGTTGCGCTGGAGCATGTGGATGTATGGGCATCATGGCAGCGTTCCGAGGTCCGGACGCTTGTGGGTTTTGGTGGGCCTGGCCGTGGTCATCCGGGCGTCGCTGCTGTGCAAACTGCGGATTTTGAGGTGGTCTTGCGCCCGCAGCTTCCATGGAATAACGCGAGCGTTTGCTACCAGGCAAGGGCGCAGCTTGGTTCATCATGGGCTGAAAATGTGAATGGGGAATCTGTGGTACCCACGGGTGCCCATGCATATCCATTTGATATTGCATGGCAAGGTTCGCGGGATGGGGATACGGTTGATGGTTTCCCATTTGATAGGCCGCAGCGGCCGCCATAGCTGCAGCAGCCTGTTGGTTAAAAGCGGCGTATGGAGGCCAGTACTGTTGCTGTTGCTGCTGTTGCTGTTGCTGCTGCTGCTGCTGAATCGAAAGGGGCTGTTGATGCTCATACGCCATAGGACCAGCTGGGGCAGGGACGTTGGGAAATGACGGAGACGAGAAATGATGGATCTGCTGACCAGGGACGCTATGCTCTGGGTCATTTTGCTGTTGCTGTTGCTGTTGCTGTTGCGGGCGTCGCCGGCGTTGCTGCGGTTGCCGCTGCGATGGGCGACGCATGTTCTGTGGCGCGGATGGCTCAGAGCGAGCACGACGCGCCTCAGATACGGGCTGGACCGAAGGCGCGTTTGCACTTCGCAAGGTCGGCGAGGCCGACGGCACTCTCGTGTAATGCGAAGGCGCTTCCATGGTGAATCCCTGCGTCGCACCATCCGTATGAATCACGTGAGAGCTCTCGCCCGCGTGCGTGCCCTTTCCGTTGGACTCTTCTGACGAGCCATCATCATCTCTGTCATCACTATCATCGGCATTACCACTACTCCTGATACCACCGCTGCTCCCACCATTATGATCATCTTCAACGTCTGTGTTCCCTCGAGGGACTTGCTGAATTTGAAGCGAGGGCTGCTGACGGGCATAGGCATGTTCGGATGAGGCATGCGTGGGTATTGCGTTTGATGTGGACCATGTTGAATGGCCAGTCGATACGGATGCGCCGACGTTGGTGCCAGGTGGGTGGTTTACGTTTGCTGACCATGGTTGCTGCTGCTGCTGCTGCTGCTGCTGCTGCGCATGGTTGGGCGGCAGGGCTTGTGACGCGTGCGTGGAAGACGAGTGACGTTGGTGTTGCTGCGTGGGTGGATCATAGGCTTCGCGCAAAAAGAAGTTGAGGTTCCTGAGTTCGGACTCGGGATCTAGTTCCGCGTCCACGTCGCAGTAGTCGTCGTCCACATTAACGGGAGGGTTCAGGGTTGCTGTGTTATGAGCTCCCACATTGGAGTGGTCTGCCATTCTATGCCAACCAGGGTCAACGTCGCCAACTGCCATGGTCCGCCGTCGCGTATGTTGATCGGGATACCGGTATGGATAGGAGCGTTTACCGGGGGCGGCTCGGGGAGCCGCCACCTCGTGTTGTTCTTTCGTGTTCGTTTCCTTGGCCTTGTTTCGAGTTCTGCCGCGCCTTTTGACGCCTGGGACGAACAGCGTTCCGCCCGAGGGCAGGGGCGGCGGTGGGCTTGTGTCGCCTTCGCCTTGGTCGCTCGCAAGAACCGTTTTGTTGGTGCTCGTACTTGCGCTCGTGCTATCGCAGGCAGTGCTTTCGCTCGCGACGCTCTGCCGTTCCTGCCGCAGGCGCTGGTGTTGCTGCTGCTGCTGCTGCTGCTGCTGCTGTGGCGGTGTGCGGTGTGCGTTTGACAATAGGTTTTGCTGCTGCTGGTGTTGCTGTTCTCGCTGGCTTGCGTTCTGGGTGCGTCGGCGTTGCTTGGCAGGCTCTCTTCGCTGTCTTTTCGGTCCTCTCTCTTTGGAGTTTCGCTCTTCTGCGAAGACTTCTTGGTGCTGGTGCTGGTGCTGCTGCTGCGCAAGCCGCGCGATGGGTCTAAAGGCGTGCGCCGGTTCTAGCAGAAGCGCCACGTCGTCGTCCTCGTCGTCCTCCTCGTCGTCGCCCTCGTCCAGGTTCGCCAGCGCGTCTGGCCCAAGGCTCGCAAGGCTCGCAAGGTCTACGCTTTCGTCTTCTGCCGTGCTGTGTCCCTGCCGCCACTGCTGCTGCTGCTGCTGCTGCTGCTGTCCTCCGCGGGGCCCAGGTCCTCCAGGTCCTCCGGGTCTGCTGCGCTTGGCCCTCTGCCGCTGCCGCTGCTGCTGCTGCTGCTGCCCGGCGGCGTGCGCGCGGCCGCTGCTGGCGCTGCGCGGGGCCGAGTGCGCCTGGGTCCGGGTCTGCTGCTGCTGCCGCCGCTGCTGCTGCCAGCCGCCGGCCTCGGAGTTCTGCGCGCTTTCTGCCTGCGTTGGCCGCGCGACTGCCCGAGCGTTCCTGCCCTGGTGCTCAGCGACCATGGCGCTCTCCGACCTGCTTTTCCCTTCTTTTCTTCCTTTCCTTTCCTTTCTTTCTTTTCTTTTCTTTTCTTTTCTTTTCTTTTCTTTTCTTTTCTTTTCTTTTCTTTTCTTTTCTTCCCGTCTTCTTTCTTCGCCTGCTGCTCCGCTCGCTCGCACGCGCGAGAGAGGAAGGCCGGGACTCGCGGTCGCGCGCGAATAGCTCGGGCGCGGCGCGAGGAGCTCGGGCGCGGCGCGAGGAGGCAGCGAGGAGGACAGGAGGGAGGGAAAGACAGAGGAAAGAAAGAGGGGCGAGAAGGGAGAAGAACGAGGAGACCGTGGGTGGGTGAGGCTGGCCTTCACTTCGAGTCTTCCGCGAGACTTCCGCCGCCCGCAAGGAGGGCGCGGGTCCCCACGGCGTTCCAGCAGCAGCTCGCGCGGAGGGGTTCTGTGGGGGGACCCGTTCCGGCGCGCGCTCGCTTTGGGGACGTGTGCGCGCGGCCTATCTGTCTGCCTAGCCGTCTGCCTATCTCTGTCTGTCTGCCTACCTGTCTACCTGTCTGTCTGTCTGTCTGTCTGTCTGTCTGACAGTGAATATGTAAGGAGCTCGAGTTCCGAGGAGCACAACCGATGGAAAGGGGATGGACACACGCGTTCGCCGGCTGGCTCTGTTTCGTGGACACACGCGTTCGCCGGCTGGCTCTGTTTCGTAGGCCCGGTTGGCCGCGCCGCGCGCAGCTCGGATCAGGTCAGGTCAGCGCAAAAGGGGCTGGCTGGGTGGCCGGCTGGCTGGCTGGCTGGCGGAAAGGGGGCTGGCGGCGGCCGGCTGAAAGACAAGCCTGGCGGAGAAGGGACCACAGCTGAGGCCTTGGCGTTCGATTTGCGAGGTACACACTGATCCGCTGAGAGGGCGGGTGCGCGCGGTCACTCGTTTCTGGGGACTAGATGTGACCTTGCCTTGCGCTCCTTCTGCGACCACTGAGGCGTCGCTGCCGCTACGGCCCGAGGCTTTGTTTGGCGGTCTGTCTGCTCTGTTCTGCTCCGCTCTGCGTTGCTTTGCCTGCCGCTCTTTTTGTTGGGTGTGCCCGCCGGAGCCGGAGCCGGAGCCGGAGCCGGGGCCGAGGCCTGCGCAAGCTGGTCAGGGAAAAGAAGAAGGGGAGAAGAAGGGGGGAAGAAAGAGGGGCTGGTTGGCGCGAATAAGCAGGCAGACCAAAAGGCCAAATGCCCGCAGCAGGGTCAACCGCGGGCCCCTCAGTACGCAGCGACTCGCCGCTTGCCCGTTCTGTTCCTCCGGGAACTATGGCCGAACACCGGCGCAAGGCCAGCGGAACGCGCGGAACCGCCGCGAAACACCTGCCTCTTCGGGGGTAGTCTGCGCGAAGCTGCGCGGGGAGAAAGGAAGGGAAAGAAAAGAAAAAGAAAAGGAAAAGCTGACGGGTCCCCGTTCCCTTGCCGGGGGGTCCGCGGGGCCGCGATAGAACGTCGCTGTGGAACGTTCTTGAGACCGTTCCGAAGAGGCGTCGGGGTGTTCTTTCACAAGAGGGGCCGCTGACTTTGCGAAACAGCGGGAGCAGTGGGGCCTCGCCGGCGCTTTGTTGCTGTGCGGCTGCGCTCCCACTCTCACTCGCGCTTCTCTCGAATCAGAGCGCGCTGCGGCGCCCTGCTTTCCCCCGCTTGACTCGGCACTCGGCTTGTCCTGTCCTTGTCTGCGCGTATCTCGCCGGCCGCACGCGCGTCCGTGTCTTCAAGAGAGACGACGAGCGCGCCGCGCGTCCGCGAGCGGGCCTTGGCGGCGCGGGCTTGCGCGCGCTCGAGTGGGGCGCCACGAAATTCGCCGGCTGCAGAGAGAGCGCCGAGCGCGCGCTGAGTGGCGGGTCGTGCTGGTCGTCCGCCCTGGAGTCTTCCCGCAGACGGCGACTGCTACCCACAGATACGAAAAAACAAAGCCGCAGCAAAGCCACCTGACTCCAGCGTAGCTTATGCTGGATTGCTGTGGGGCGGCCCGGTTGGGGGGAGCCCAACAGGTCCTGCGCCACGCTGCGGGTTTGCCGTGCTGTGCTAGCGAACCGGCGGATCGAGGCGGGATACGCCGCGCCGAGGAGGGTCCTCTGCTTTTCTGCCTTTACTCGCCCCGCTAGATAGCTGCGCGTCCACTGCGCGGCGGCGCTCCGGCGTCCGCTCTCTCTGGCGTCCGCGCGCTGCGTGCGGCGCGAGGCGGCGAGCTGCCCTGCCCGTGCCCGCCTTGCCCTGCCTGCCTTGCCCTGCCCTGCCCTGCCCAACACTTGCTTGCTTGCTTGCTTGCTTGCTTGTAGGAGGAAGGATGGAGGCGTCGAAAAATTCTCTACGCCAGGACGATGCAACGATCTCGCGCGGCCGCGCGAACGTGGAGACGCGCGCTCGCTCGCTCGCTGCGGCGGCTGCCGACGAGAGTTCGAGCGCGAGCGCGGCCAGCTGTGCCTGCTCGCTCGCCCTCCTTTCGAAAGGCGCCGCGCGCGAGTGGATGGGTTGGATCAGCCGCGGGCAAGGTGGCCTTGGGGCGACCGAACGGCCCGCCGGCCGCCCCTTGTGCCGTGGACCTTGGACCTCGCCGCTCCTCCTCTCTCCCGCCCCTCGCTCGCCGAAGTCTACCCCGCGCGCCCAATCGTGCCGGCCTCCTCGCCGCTCGCGCGCGCGTCTCGGGCGCTGCGAGCGCGGCCGCCTGAGCGCCGCCAGGCGCGTCTGCGAGGGATGGCTGCCGCCTTTCCCGCTTTCCCGTCCTTGCCTGCTTGCTGCTTGCTTTCCCGCTCTGCCGCCGCCGCGCCCCTGGCTCCCGCGGCTCCCGCTGCTGCTGCTCCTGGCTCCCGCTGCGCTGCTCTGCGCCGCTCCGCGCCGCGCCGCGCCCGCCTCGCGTGGTCTCGCCCGGCGCAGGCGCTGCGATCTGCGTGCGCTCTGATGCCGCTTTGCTCCTGCTTTCTGCTTTCTGCTCTCTGCTTCCCGCCTTCCGCTCTGCTCTGCTCTGCTCTGCTCTGCTCTGCTCTCCTGCGCGGCCCTGCCAGGCGGCTGCGCGCTGCGCCGCGGCCGGTCGGGCGCCGCCGCGGCTGCGAGGCGGCGGCGCGGCGCGGGCGCGGCGAGGCGAGCTCGCGGAGCTGCGTTGGCTTGGCTTGGCTTGGCTGGCTGGCTGGCTGGGCCTGGCCGGGCTGCGCGCGGGAGGGATGAGGACGAGGAGGGATGCCGGCGAGAGGCGGGCCCCCGCGGCGGCTCGCGTGGTCTCTCCGGAGACAGACGGCCTGGCTGCGCAGGACGGACGCTGCGCAGGACGGACGCTGCTGGCTCGTCTGGCGCGGCGAGGGGCTGCGCTGCGCAGGGCCGGGCAGGGCAGACGGAGACCGAGGAGGCTGACTGACAGACAGACAGTCAGCTCCTGCTTTTCTCCAGCTTTTTACCTTGCTTGCCTGCCGACTGTACCCAAGTTGCGACTCACGCTCGCGCCGTTCCGCTCAGAGGAGGCCTTTACCGCGGCGCTGCTCGCAAGTGGCAGAATTGCGAGTCGAGGCGAGTCGTGATCGCCTCGCCTTGTCCAGCCGTGGCCGTCGATCGATCGATTGATTGATCGCTCGACCCGGCCAGTGAGACCAGGGTGTGCGCCGCTCGCTTGCTCTTCCAGCTTTTCTTGCTTGCTTCTGTACCTCGCCGCGCTGCTGCTTGGGACCCCGTGGCCACGAGCCGGGGCCGGCCGGAAGCAGCCGCGCCTCGCCGCCGGGAAGCGAGGCGAGCGAGGACGCAAGCGAGCGAGGCGGCGGCGGAGGCGAGGAGCGACGCGCGAGGGGCTCGCGGGCGGCGCGCGTCGGTTTGGCGCGCGGGTTCTTGCGCAAGAAGCTGGAGCGGAGCTGGCAGCTTAGCGTAGCTCGGATGGTAGGTGCGGGGGCTGCGAAGTCCTCTCAGCCCGGGAAGCGCTAGCTTGCCGAGACCAAGCTACGGCGGCCGGGTGCGGGCCGCAGCGGGTCTCGCGGCGCGCGTCTACTTTGCGCGAGCCGGGCCGTGTGATCTTGCGCGCCCCGCCAGCCGCAAATGGCCGCGCTGTCGCTCCCGGCTAGTCGTGACGGCGCGAAAAAACGAGCGCCTCGACTTCTTCCTCGCGACGCGGCGCGACGCGACTCGCTCGGTGTCGGCAGGAAGCAAGAGAGCTCGGCTTCCGTTCCTCCCTCCGTTTCGCACGTGTCTGCCGCTCGCCATGTCACGGTCGCGCGCTGGCATGTATGTATGTATGTATACGCCGCCATGCGTCCGGGCCCGTGCCGCCCGTCCATCGTCCCTGTCACGCTTTTCGGCGGAGCGCAGCGCACCACGCTGGCCAGTGCAGTGCTGCTGTGCAGATAATAAATACGCGCGTGCACGTGCCTGCTACGTGGATGCGTGGATAGATAGACGCATGCACCCGGCCCTCTTTGCCCGAGGCGACCGACGCCCTCGCCCTCGGCCACCCGCTCCGTGCCTTGCACTTGCTCGCGCCAGTCTCCTTCCCTCCCTCCCTCCCTCCCTCCCTCCCTCCCTCCCTCCCTCCCTCCCTCCCTCCCGGCGGAAGTGAAGTGGCCAGCGCGGCCCCTGCTCGTCCGCTCCCGCTCGGCGTCGCTCGTGCCACCTCGCGCACTTCGCGGGCGGAGGCAGAACACCGGCAACCTGCACGGCGACAGAGCCAGGCTGCGAGAGCGAGGTAAGGCGGCTCGAGGACAAGGATGGACGCAGGGATGGATCGACCTGCAGCTGCTGCTGCTAGGGCTGATCCTCGCCGTCGAAATCGTTTCGCTGCCCGCCCGGCGCGACCCTCCTTCGATGCTTGCGTGCCGCTTCAAGACGGCGACAGCGACAGCGACAGCGACAGCGACAGCAACAGCAACAGCGACAGCGACAGCAACAGCGACAGCCACAAAGGGGTTCTTCTTCGCGCCCAGCTGCCGCTGCCGGCCGCAGCTGGCCAGTGCGACTCGTGGGCGTGCATGCGGGCGTGCATTTGCTCCGGCTGGCCGGAGCATTATCGTCCCTTGCTTGACAGGATGCTGGGCACCCCGAGGAGAAGGGAAGCGAAGCACACGGCGCACGGACGGAGGCAGGGACGGCAGCAGCCAGATGAGCCCGAGACCAGAGCAGAGCAGAGCAGAGCGGAGAAGAGCGTGCACGAGCGGCAGCCTGCCGACGCTCACGACAGGGTCCGACGGGTCCCCGCGCCTTCCGTCTTTCCGGCTCTCCTTCCGAGTCCTCCGCCATGGAGTGGTTGTATTCTTTCGACCAGGCACTGTAGTGGTGCGCTTGTGTCGTCCTACTACCTACACACTACGCGAGTACACGCGACACTGGTGGCGCCAGTGAAAGTGCACGAGCAAGTGAGCCACTGCGAATGGACGGTCGAGACACGGCGACGGCAGAATGGTGGATGGCAGCGCACGCCACAGCCACGCCGCTGACGCTGTCACTGCCACTGCCGCTGCCACTGTGATTAATTTTTTAATGGAATGGAGCAGCCTGTGGTGCCAGTGCACTGCAGGCGCATGGCGCAAGGTCTCCGAGACGTCCACGCCATGACGGATAGATTCGGGGCGTACGTACGTACGTACATACATGCAAAGTGAGGTAGATTGTCAAAGCCGCATTCTAAAATGGTCTCCCTCAAGGAACAGCGTGTGCAATCAGTGGCCACGCGCAAACAAGCGCCGCGCAACTGCGCTCGCTGCGTCATGGTATACTGTATATGCCGTGAGGGAAGAACGCTTGCTCGATCTTCATTCACAGCAGCCATTCCTGCTGGCAAGCGCTTCGTCCTTGCGAGCGAGATTGTTAATTATAAGTGTCAGACCAAGCAGGCTGGGCTTTTCGGGCGATGCATCGATCGAGCCAATAATGCTCTTGCTTGCATCGGTCATCTGCACGCGTTCAATACAACCTTGTCGCGCCCACGCGCTCGTGCGCGTGTGTGCGTACGTGTAGAGAGAGCAAAGCTTCGGACGAGCGATGGAAGGCCTTACATGTCGAGAATAGTGCGCTTGCGTCTCACTTTTCACCAATCGGCACCAACCATTTTTTCTTCTTCTTCTTCTTCTTCATCTTCTTCTTCATCTTCTGAAAACGTCGTACGCACGAGCGAGAGAACCAAGATGATTATACCTCAAGGTCAGGCCCCCGCACTCGGCGGATCAACTCGTAGCACAAACGAAATTGCAATTTATCCGTTGGAATGAAAATGACCCGGGTCGGGTCGGTCGTCCGGCAGTCTCACCGCTCCGTACTAGTGTCGAGTATACCTAGGCAATAGAGCATAGGCTGGCTAGCTGGCTGGCTGGCTGGCTGGCTGGCTGGGTAGGTTAGCCGTGTCTACCTGCCCGCCTGTTTGCCTGCCTACTGGACGGACAAACGCGACGGCGAAAGGCCACCGGAAGCGTGAGCCGGAGGCGGCCGAGCAGACTCCGGTCACGCTCGAACTGGTGACGCTTGTCAGCGAGGCCTTGGCGCCCGCAACAACGCGCCAACACGACGCGGCTCTCAAGTCGCGCCTGGCGCCAGGCGCGACGGAGCGCAGGTACAAGGCCGTCTACATCCAACCTGTAACCTGAAGGGAAAAAGATGAGCAACGCCAGGCGAGCCACCGTCATCACGGGCGACTCGGCACCGCCCGTCCGCAAGTCAAGCATGGGCGAAAGAAACAAAAGCACGGGGGATATGCAACGCGCAAGATCAAAAAGCATGGTCGTGCCTAAGAGCAAGTCTGTCCGTCGATCCATTGACAAAACCGAAGACCGGAACTCGCGACGCTCTCAAATTGCAGCTGGTACCATGGGCACCAGCACACGACGTAGTACCATCAGCTCCGGTAAAGCTGGCTCACGACGGAGTACCACTGCCGGAGGAGACATGTCGCGTCGCGCCTCGCGCCGATCTGGAGTCGGCGCCGAGCAAGGTCGCGGACAGTCTCGTCGACAGCTTGATCGATCAAAAACAGGCTCTCGCGGATCCAAAGTCGGAGCCGCCGAGGGTCGCAAGAAATCAGTGTAAGTTGAGCTACATCCAAATCTCGTCTCCCACGTGAATTTCCCACTCACGCAAAGACACCACCATGGCTTATCTGCTTCTTCCCATTTTCATTTTCATTTTCTGTCCTGCTCTTGCCATGTGGCGCAGGCCTCTCATCGACCCGGATGAAAAACACTCCACCTTTCGGCGCATGGCCTCGCTCGGCAAGTCCCTGGGGGCCGTCAAAGTGGACACCAAGGTAATGGGAGCCACGTCGCAGGCGGTGGAGCTTCTCGGTATTACCAAAAAAGACCTTGCAAAGCTACGCATTCGTTTCGATGCCGCCGATATTGACGGAAGTGGTGACATTACGCGCGATGAGTTCTTCAAAATGCTCGACGAGCACCCGACCGTATTCACCAACGCCGTATTCAGTCTCATCGATGTCGACAACTCCAACACGATCAGCTATAACGAAATGGTTCACGTCCTCACTACCTTTTGCATCTTCAACCAAAACGACATTCTCTTTTACATTTTTCAGCAGTTTGACAAGGTAAGTTCCACGCTGAATGGGCCTCACTTCGCTTCAAAGCCGCATCAATTTTATGACAAATGAGGCGACTCACACAATGCAACAATTGCGCTCCTCCATGCCAACAGGATGGCTCGGGTAGTCTTGACGAGCACGAGTTCATCGAGATGATTGCTGATCTCAACGCCCCTGCCATGTTTCCCGGCAACCTTCAGCGTGCCTTTGAGAACTTTGACACCAACGCTGATGGCCTTATTGACTTTGACGAGTTCAAGGAGCTCAACAACAGATTCCCCATGCTTCTCTTTCCTATTTTCCGGCTTCAGGACAAAATGCAGCGCCGGACGCTAGGGGCGCGGCGCTGGACCCAAATCCTTAAAAAGAAGGCAGAGCGCGAGAAGATCGAAGCGTACAAGCTCGCGCACGATGGCGATCTGCCTCCCAAGAAACGCAAATCTAGGTGTCTCGGCTTTCTCTGAGAATTCTCCGAACCCTGGCTGCGAACTATGTGTTTTTTGGGTTCCCCCAAGAAACAAAAGGAAAAAGATAATACGCGAAAGCGAACCCTGCCTCTCTCGCTCTCGAATGGTGTTGTACTCTACTCGCTGCTCCTGTGCCTTGGAATCTCACGTCTTCAGCGAGCCATGGCCACAAATGAATCTATCTTCCCCATTGTGACACCTGCTTCTTGATTGTTCCCTTTTTCTTCTTCTTTTGCACTCTGGACATCTTTGTTGCTGTCAATGAAGAGGAATGCCAGGCGGGTTTGATGAACAAAGTTCTTCTTCACTCGCATTCGCCATCCTTTCCGCTCTTCATCTCAATGTTGTTCCGCGAACCGCCCCATTCTTCACCCCACTGAGCGACGCTGTGCAAAGGGTCCTTTTATCGCACTATGTAGGCCTAGTAGTAAATGCATCAACTGAGTGAGCCTGCTTATCTCTGACAGTGAGTAAGACAAGGACTGACTGTGAGATAGGCCTAGCCGGAGATAGCTATGAAAATACGCCAGGGAGACCAAGCCAAGACGTTGGCCTTTCCTTGGGCTCCCTCGAACAACCCGGGCGGCAGATCTCAAGGCTTGGAGCCAGGCCCCGCGCCCAGACTGCGTCCTCGCAGACTCTCGGCAGCAAGGGTCGCTTGCTGACGCGACGTAGTGGCCGTCGCGAGCGAGCAAGGGGAGGCCATCTTGGCTCATCTCATCTCAACTCGCATCTTGCCCCAGACTCCGCGCCGCCCTCGGATCTCCTTCGACAGACGGGGCACGTGGGCGGCCCGCGCACGCCCTCGGCCCCGGGAGCGCGCCCGGCCCGCCGCGAGCGGCCAGGTCCGGGAAAGAGGAGGACATCGGCGCCATCTCGACTCGCGCGGCCGAGCCCAGACCAGCAACGCGCGAGGACGGGCTCGCGGCGGCCTGCAGCGGCGGCGGCGGCTCGCGACGGCGGCGACGACGCTCGCAGTCGAGGCTGCGCGCCCCCCACGCCCGCCGCCTTGCCTCGCGCCGGATCGCGTGCGACGCTTGCGCGCGACGAGCCCGGCGTCCGAGGACGGCCAGGAGGACACCGCGGACGACGCCGACGGCGGCGGCGTCTGCCTTGCGGCAGAGCGCGCGACGGAGGCCGACATGAAGGCCGGCGATCGTGCCGCGGGCGCCGCCGAAAAGGCGTCGCTTGACCGCCCAGACGCGCGCCGCTCCGGCGACGACGAAATCGACCCAGGCGAAAAGCAGAAATCGCCTCGCCAGTCACCGCGTCGCAGAGGGCCGCCGCCAAACCTTGCCGTGCTCGGGGAGGCCGCGCCGCCACCAGCGGACGAAGGTGAAACAACGTCTCAGGCGGAGGGTGACACGAATGACAGGGCCGGCCCGTCCGCAAATGGCGGCCTCGAAGATCACGACGCAGACATGCCCGACGCCCCTGACGCTGACCCGGCGCAGCAGCCAAGCAACGCCGCGAGTGACGACGTGAGTACACCCGCAAAAGTCGGATCTTCAGGCGCGCAAGACGACAAGACCGATGCTAGGGATGGTTCTCTTGGCGAGCCCAAGGATGACGCTGACAAAATGCAGGATGATCACGAGGTTGATGATGACAATGACGACGACGATGACGACGAAGATGATGATGACGATGATGATGCTAATGAAGCCGATGACGATGACGATGATGCGTCAAGCGGAAAGGGGGGTATCGACGTCAAGAACCAGACAAAAAAGGAGGAAAAGGAGCAAAACAATCATGCCGAAGAGAACGGGACGGCAAAAATGCTCGCGCCCGATACTGCTGATGAAGAGAAAGCAAATGGCCAAGCCAACAAGACCGACAAAGACAAAGAGGCAACTCTCACGGTGGACACCGATCCCCCGCGGCCGCAACTTGGCGCCAATAGCAAGAACGGAACCCCTGTCATCACAGCAGCCTCGCCAGGTTCATCAACCCGCAAACGGCGACGAAACAGCGTCGACTCTGCAAACGTTGCCAAGCGGGCTACACTTCGACCAAGACTTGGTGGATCGCAAGTGAAGGCAAGCCCTATGCTTGGCGTTGGCGGGCATGCTAGTCTCGCAGAAGGCGACGAGGACGAAATGGAAGTTGATCGCCCTGGCGAAAGCTACCCTATTCGTCATCCTCGGTACGAAATGGATGCATACCAAGCTCCACTGCCTGAATTGCGCGACCGCAAGGAGCTTCTCTCGCCCGCAGAGGGCACCTTTGTTACTCTCGACGAGCTTCCCATGCGGCATATGCAGCTTCAAATTGATGAGAATGTCGTCTGGCGAGGGCGCAAGAATCCCGCCATTTCATCACGCGCAATCGATGAGTATCTCTTCTTTTGTCGCCAACTCACGCGCGAGAAACCTGTCACCGGATCGCACTTTTGGACGCGCCCTAAAACGAAGCGTCTGAAGAAAGTTCCGACAGCAGCTTCACTCGAATCGACCGCCTCCGCAGGCGGCCCGAACAGCGCGGGTAACGGGGCCAATGGCGCCGATCTAGTCGCTGAAGAGCCCGACGACGTGGAAGACACCGATAAAGCTTCTGACCAGGGGCTTACAGGCGCCGTGGCCGAGCCGCCTTTACCCAACGATCTCGAGCTGCGGCCCGCCGAGTCCGACGAGCAAGCTCTCGAGTTCTTGCACCGCTGCGAGTACGATATCAAACGCGCGAAATTCATGCTCCTTGCAGCGCATGGCGCCGGTACAGACAGCGCTTCAATTGAACGCAAAGCAAGACTTGGCCTCCCCGGACCTGGCACGGTGCGCACGCCCCGCCAAGGCAAAAGTACGCCAACCTTTGCCTGGGATGCCGCCTCCTCAGGTGCAGACGATGGCGCCGGGACTGCCTCGCCCGCAGAGACGAGCGGCACAACAAGGGTACGCCGGGCCGCTTCTGCGGCGTCGACAGCGAGCGCGAATAGCAATGGTGCGAATTCGGGCGCCAAGGGTCTCAAAAACTGGGTCACAAGCGCGCGATCCGCGCTTGCGGGCCGGCAGCCTGGAACCCCAACACGACGAAAGCTCCTGCAGCTCCTTCAAGAGTATGCTTTCGTCCGCGCTGATTCCAACGATGCCAAAGCTGTCGCGAGCGCCAGCGAAGTGGCCGCACAAGTTGAGAAAAAACTCAAAGAAGTTGACGACTGGATCGCCAACGCGCACGACGCCGTTTCTTTGACAAAGCCGGACGGCCACTGGACGCTCCAAGAGCTCCAAGAATTTGTCAGCTCGGTGCCATCAGGGGTCCGCCTCGCCGAACTCGACTGTCTCAACAGCGTATACGCCTCGTGCGTCTCGCTGCAAGAAGACTTTACACGCGTCATGAAGACCGATGTCACGCCGCCCCCGTCGCTCAACGAACTGCGTCTTGTTCTTCGCCGCGCGCAAGAGCTCCCGCTTGACCTTCCGGGGATTGAAGACGCTCAAAAACGCGTCACGCATATCGAGAGGCTCGCGGAAGAGATTCTTGACATCATTCCTGCAAACCGATATTGGCGTAAACAACTCGTCATGCCGTCCAAGTCGAAACGGGTCGCAACGAAACGTTGGGAATCACAGCCCCTTGCGACACTTCGTGCCAAACTGCAAGAGGCAGAAGCTTGCCGCGTGAGCTTTCCCACGCAGCGTCTCCTGAAATACTATGTTGACGAAGCCGACGCTTGGCTCAAGCGGTGCGAGGACGCCAGCAATGGCGAAAACGTGGATGTCAAGCTCCTTCTCAAACTTGTCAAACAGGCCGAGGTGCTCCCGGTGGATTTGACTGCCGAGCGCGAGCGCCTTGACGCTCAGCTGCGCCGCGCCCAAGAATGCATCGCCAAGGTTCGTAACGCTGTGCCTCGCGCAGGAAAAACCACCCGCGGCGCTCAGGACATGGACAAGATGGAGCTCGAAACACTGCGTGCTCTCAAGAACGAGGCCATTTCGATTGGCATCAAACAGGATGATGTTGACGATATGCAGCGCATCGTCGATGAGGCCGACGCTTGGAAAGCTCGCGCCAGGGCTGCCCTCGAGGATGTCGATGCAGTTGACGCCGAAACACTTAACAGTCTCATTGCCGAATCTGACCAAGTCCCAGTCATCATGCCCGAGACCGATTTTCTCTTGGCTCAGGTTGAGAGCAAGCAGGTGTGCGAGCAGATTCGAGCCGCCATCGACTCTCAGAGCGTGTCCTTGAGGAACCTTACCAAACTCGTCAACAAGCTCTCAAAGCTACGCAAGACGCTCCAGGTCGGCGGCCAGCCCAAAAGTCTCGATGCTGGCAAGTGCGAGAACCTGGCGCGCAATATTGTAAACAATGCCGTTGATTGGGTCCAGCGCGCCCACTTTCTGTGCCGTGTTGTGCGTGAGGAGGATTTTGGCGGCGAGGAAAAGGTCAAGCCCAAGAAGCGCAAACGAAATTACAAAAAGTTTGGCAACCAAAAGACCAAGCTGCAAGGTCCATTTGCTGCCTACGAGCGCGTCACGTTTTCCATGTTTGCCAATTTTTACAAGGATGGCGCGGAAATGCCAGTGGATTTGTCTTTGCCCCTTCAAGATCTCATTACCTTGCGCGGGGACCTCGAAGTCACCAAGGCCAGTCTTCGCGCTTTCATTTCTAGTTGCGGCGTCAAGGACAATCTCAAGGTCCTTTGCTCAGAAGGTGATGCCGAGAATGTTGTCCCGCTCCCGGCCTCCAACGCAGCAGAGGCCAAAGACAAAGACGCAACCCCGACGAAATCGTTGAGCACAGCAGAGCCCATGGACGTTTCCAACGAATCTGCTGCCACGGAGACGCAGACTGATACTCTTGCCTCCAGTTCTCAAGACAATACTACGCTGGACGCTGCCAAGGCCGTTGCGTCGGATGCAGCCGTGGCTCCAGCAGCTGCGGCGCTCGAGAACGGCACTGACGCTGCGCCCGATACGTCCAAGACAGAGGTCGCCAAGAGCAAGAAGCCTTCGCTTTCAGACATTAAGCTTACCTTGGACAAGTGCCTCATGGTCAGCGTGGCGACAGTGGAGGAGGTTCTGCTCCGGCAGGCGTTTGAGGGTGGCATCGCTTGGATTGCAAAGGCCCTGGCGCTCACGCCACACCGCACAGAGTGGGAAGGCGTGGCCGCCTTGCCCAAGTCGGAAGCAGAAGAGCTCTCGCTTGAGTCAATCAAACAATTGTTGGAGGAGGCGCCGTCACTCTATGTAGACGTGAGCGAGCTGACAAGCGATCTCGAGGGGACCTTGGACAAGATCAACGAATGGAAGCAGTCTGCTTCCAATCTCATGTCCGCGTACGAGGCGAAACTCGCCGAGGCGTCGGTCTCGTGGACCGCAGCGCATGCAGATAGCAATGGAGACGATGAGACCATGGAGGACGCGGAATCGGCACAAGATGATACTTTGGGCAGAAGCGAGATGGCGGCTGTGAAGATGGCTCTTGGAATGGACTCATTGCTCGGACGTACGAAACGGGAAACGGTGAAAAAACGAGCCTCGAGTGCGGGTTCGGCCAAGCCCGGGAGCGCTGCCGCCGTTGCTGCAGCACGGGCGCAAGAGCAACTGGAGCGCGACGCTGAGCTCGGGCTGGTGCCACGCCAGGAAGAGGCCGTCAATTGGGCCAATTTTGAGGCCGGTCTTGATGCCATGGTTGCGTCCAAGTTCCCCGAGCTCGGCTCGATGGATCCAATGACCTCGCAAGATGCAATGCAGCTCTTTGCAGTCCCAACACCCGAAGAAGGCAAAACAACAAATGAGAACACAGACGGCAGCAGCGATGGCAGCGATACCTCCTTTAAGATGCTTCCCGATGATTTTGCGACCATGGCGGCTGACGCTCGCAAGCTGTGCGATCGTCTCGAGAACGAGCCTGTTGCCCAGGTGGCAGAGCGTGAACCTGCTGTACAAAAGGCGCGCTGGCTCGCAGAGGCTGGTGACTTTCTCGATAAAGCGGGCAAGGCCCTTCGGGGAACCACTGAGGCCGATATGGATACTGTGCGCGCCCTCGTCGCTGATGGTGTGCGACTCAAAGAGGTCCGAATTGATGCAGAGGCCCATCATCTCAAGCCGTATTCGTTCAGCGGCTGCATCGCGCGCGGTACGAAGCGGTTGCAGCGCGTGGGTCGAAACATTTGTGCGTGGAATCAGGTCACACAGAAACGACTGGGGCAGGCCAAGTCGGCTGCCGGCTTTTTAGCGCTGCGTGTGCTCGTCGCAGAGAAATTAGAACGTTCACTTTTCCCGACCTCGCCTGTGGAAGCAGAGGTACGCAGTGAACTGGGCAAGCTTGTCTTGTGGGCCAAGACGACGCACGAACGACTTTCACCTGAGCGTACCGGGCTCGGTAAAGCAGATGAGATCGAGCGGCTCGCAGCTGAAGGCGCAAAACTCAAGGTGAACTTTGCCGAGGTGAAGGAACTTCGATCCGCGCTGCGGCGTGCCACAGCTTGGCTCAAGTCTCTCAAACGATCCGGCATTGAGTCCGGCACGGCGAGCGTGGACCACCTCGTGGAGCTTCTTGATCAAAGCGAGGCGATTCCTGTTGACTTGAGCGAGCACACGCGCGTTCTCAAGGAGGCCACGCGGCAATACTGTCTGTGTCGTCGCGGGTACACGAACGAGATGCTGGCGTGCTCCTACTGCGACGAATGGTTTCACATTGGCTGCGTCAATATTTCGCCAACGCATGCCAAACGCTGCGCGCGCTTTTGTTGTCCATTGTGCTCGGTAAACCGTACCTCACTCGCACAGCTTGGGCTGGCGCGCGCAGCCATTGCCCGCGTGCGCGTTTCATGGAATGCGCGAATGGCCCGCATGGCAGACGATGGCGGCTCCGGGGCCAAGGATGCCGGAGCTGCGACGGAAGCTTTGCGTGCGCTCGCCCTCTGGATGGAACAGGCCGCGCCGCTGGTGGACCACGTCGTGTCGGCTGGCGAAGGTCCATACGATGCATCGATGAAAACTGCTCTTGCGGGACTTGAAGACGGGCCCGCAGGCGCCAAGCGGTGCGCGGACGTTGCGCACGTCAAGATGGCGCTCCAATTTCGCCTGTGGTCTGGGGATTCTGTGAGACGATTGCGTGGTCGTCGCGCAGAACTCGAAGACTATGACAAGATCCGTAGCGCGGCGGCGAGCGCAGTGGATGCTGGTCAGCACGAGTTTTTCAAGTTTGTGTCGGGCGTCCACCGTCGAGCGCAGCTCTGGTCGTCGCGTGCGAATGCAGCTCTTCATACTCCAGTGGGTCGAATGTCTCAGGAGGACCTTCTCAAGGAGCTTGAGAATATCGCTTCTGCAGCTCAGCATATACCTGTGGACTTGCCCGAAGAATTGGCGGTCTCCTCGGCGGTCATGGACGAGGCAAACCGCTACTGCTTTTGCCAGGGGCTCAATCTGGGTACGCTCATGGTGTTCTGCGACTCGTGTCAAAAGTGGTTGCATGCAAAGTGCTGCGAAGTTGACGTCTCAACACCAGAGGAAGCGTACGCTTATTTTCAGTGCCCTACTTGCTGCGAAGCGAAGGGGGTACCATACGAGGTGCCAAAGATCAAGTATGAACGAGCGCAGGGAATAACGCCAGAGTCCACGCAGGCAACGAAGCAAGAGTCTGTATCAGCTGATGCACCACATCAAAAGGTAAAGGATGCCACAACCGCAGGTGTCGGTCCCGCACCGAGCACGGATGGCGCAAGCACGTTCGTACAAAGTAGCGCTCCAAGTGGAGCCGATGGCTCTGCGAGTAGCATACCAGCGACTGCAGCCTCTAACGTGGCCAACAGCAACAACCCATCTGAGTCCGCAAACGTTGAACCAGCGTCTTCATCAATGGAAGCGTAAACAGCGTATCAAGGTCGCGTGCATGGGTTGTCATGAAACGAAACGAAACGAAACGAAACAAAATGAAGACTTGCATCCTCAGGTCGAAGTTGCTCTTGGCCAACGTTTATTTTATGTTGCCCAGCGCCTAGCGTGAGCTATGTTATATCGATTCTTTTTTCCTCTTTTACGTTTCGAGACAGGCCTAGGCCGTCAGGATGTAAGTGTGGGAAGTTCCTGCGGAAGAAGAGAATGAGTTGTGGGCCATACCAAAGATCACTTGAAAAGAATAAAGACAAGACAAAAAAGCAAAAGCATAAAATCTTGATGACAGAGAAGAATCGAGACGGGAAAAAAAAATATCAGGGAACCACCACCTCTTCCTTCTCACGAACAATGACTGGCACGGAGGTTACGGGGACGAGACCGAACTCTGTGATCAGGGCGGAAATGTGGGCCTGAGGCGTAAGATCGTAGCGCAGATTTAAGAGCTCGAGGTTCGGGTCCTCATGCCAGCCGGCCAGGTTGCTCGGCCGGCCCTCGACACCATCCCAATCGTCTGCGAGAACAAGAGCGTCGGGGTTTCCGAGCTCGTTGTGCGTAATGCTGTCGAGCTGGACACGCTCGGAAAACTTGTGCGACTCGCAGCAAACCAGCACCGGCTTGTGCATACTCTTTGCCATCATTGCCACGAGAGCAGTACCAGCAGGGCCAAGAAGGGTTCCATTGGAAAGCATGGCTGCCGCCCCCAAGACCACCTTGGTAACGGATCCCATCATGTACGAGAGAGATGAAAGTTCAATAAAGACGCATGAAATTCCTGCACTGGCCAGGCGTTTGACAAGATCCTCTCCGTCATGCTCTGGGCGGCAGCTCACGACGACAACCTCGAAGGGTGTACCGCGCTCATGCGCAGCAAGAAGGAGCTTTTCAACGGCGCCAGTCTGCGAGAATGTGAGCACAACGTCGCCCTTGGAGATCTTTGTTAGGCCCACGCGAACGAGCTCCTCCTGGGCAAGCGTTACATTGGTATGCACGTATGAGTCAATGAGGCCAAGAAGCTGCTCTTTGGCCTCGGTTTCAGACAATTCTGGCGGCAGTGTGCTCACGCCGTTCAAAAGGTGCTTGATGGCGTTGTTCATGCTGATGCTCGGGGGTCGGCACTTGTTAAGAAATTGAATCATGGGGTCAAGCCTGCCCGTCAGGTCGCGCGCCACACTTGCATTCTCGGGGCGCTCGTAATCGGCAATGGTCTCCTTGAAGGCCTGCATCATCGAGGCCATGCGCGTATTGGCACCACGGAGCTCGCCATTGGCAAACTTGAGCCCAACCGCGATCACCGCGGGGTGCACATTGTTGTGCTCGCCAAGGTCGAGGCCCATCGTGGCCGAGTTCGTCTCCGCCCTGAAGGGGGCCAAGTGCGCAAAGGCGCTCGACAGCTTTTGGGGGTTGGCGCCCACGTCAGCTTTGCCTGCGTCGCTGGCGTTGGGCCGTGGCACCGGAGGCCGGCTCTGCGAGGACACCGGTCCTGCATTCTTTCCTGCGCCACCGGCTTTGCCTTTTCCAGCTGTGGCGGCCTGCTGTTTGGCGGCCTTTTCGCGCTCCTGCTTCTCGCGGCGTTCCTTCTTGGACAGCTTGGGCTTGCTCGTGAGCTTATCTTTGTTCTTGGCCTCAAACTCGCGCCTTCGCCGTTCCTTCTCGGCCTTGCGGAGCTGCTCCTCTGTCATGCCCTGCTCCTGCGCCGCGTCCGCAGCACCTGCGGCACTTGCCTCGGCGCTCATGGTCGCTCTTGCTGGCGTCGAAGTCGTCGTCGTCGTCGTCGCGGGTCGCGATGCCCCCAAAATACTCTCTCCCGGGCCACGCGCGGCTCGGGAGACCTCGTGCGGACAGCGAGCAAAGACGCGGCAGATCGCGCTGGGGATCCTACAGCTTCTGCGCGTCGCGAGTGGCGCGCGGATCGCTTGGGCCAGGAGACTGCGCGGCGGCCAAGCTTTCTTGGCGCTCTGCGGCCTCGGGTTTGTTGCACTTGCGCGCGTCGCCGAAAGTCACGTATCGTCGGTACAAGTGAGTTTTTGCGTCTATAACTCACTTTCTTTGGACCAACACTGGAAACTAACAAACTAGCGTTAGCTTATCTCGATGGTGGAAATTGGCACATGTGTCGTCAGCTTCTTATCCCAGGTGTGCTAGTAACCTGTACGATGCAGAGCTGTGCATGTCTCGCATTTCATCTTGGCCTCAGACATCAACCTTGTATAATAACTACATTGTTTTGCTGTGTGATTTCCCTTCGCTCATTCCCAAGATGTTTCATTCAATAAGCTCCATTTCTTCAGGATACATGACAGGGCCTACTGCATTCGATCCCTTTTCTCTAGGCCTAAAGCAAGGACAAGCGAATCTGGCGTCACATTCTCCACGCTCGTGCTCTCCATTCCTGGCGATCTCCAATGGTCTACATTTCCTAAAGTGAAGAATGGCGCGAATTCCGCATTTGCAAATCGCGCCCACAAGCGGAGAATGCGCGGCCCAAGTGCGGCAAAACCAAGGGCCACGGCAGGAGCGGCCATACCGAGATCGAAGAGCTCGCTGCGCGACGGTCTTGCGCGCGCGTGGAGGGCACGAGGACGGCGGAGGGCGGCGAGAAGATGGGCAGACATCTCAAGGGCAAGCGCCGCGCCCGGCGCTCTGGCGGCGGAGCTGGCGGAAACCGCGGCGGTGAGGTCGAGGGCGGCGACACCCGCGACAGGAGGCCCAAGGTGTGGCAGGTGAAGGTGACGACGAACCGCGTGCACAAGGCGTACTACGAGGCGCAAGGCGTCTTCAAAGACGAGGAGGACGAAAAGGCGTTTTATTCCAAGATGAACGAGGTGCTGCCGATCACGATCCGGCTCGACGGCTCGAGCCCGTACGTGAAGCAGCTGCGCGAGAAGATCCGCACGGAGCTCTCTGAGGGTCTGCCCATGGAGGTGAGCGAGGAGGAGCAAAAAATGTCTAATGTGGAGCGCGTGCTTCCGCCCCTGGCGCTTCCGTGGTACCCGAACCAGAACGCGTGGCGCTTTGGCGTGGATCGCCGGACAATGCGCAAGATCAAGTCGCTGGCGAAACTCAAGGAGTTTCTCATTGCCGAGGAGGACACCGGAAATATCATGCGTCAGGAAGAGGCGTCGATGATTCCGCCCGAATTCCTGGACGTGAAGCCAGAGCACAATGTCCTTGACATGTGCGCTGCGCCGGGTTCCAAGACGGCACAGCTCCTCGAAGCGCTGCACAAGGAGGATCGTAGCCGTAACTTTGCGCCGCCGTCAGGCGTGGTCATTGCCAATGACGCAGCGGCCAATCGCACGCACATGCTCATGAACCGTATGCGTGCCATGAACAGTCCGAACCTGATTGTCACGTGCCACAACGCGCAGACTTTTCCCTCGGTGGAGGGCATCGTCTGCAACCACGATCGCGCGCAGATCAAGGCTTACCGCGCCGAGAACGGTGAAGGATTCTTCGACCGTGTCCTGGCGGATGTTCCCTGCAGCGGGGACGGCACGATGCGCAAGTCGCCGGACATTTGGCGGACGTGGTCGCCGGCCAGCGGGCTTGTCCTGCACCCGTTGCAGCTCATGATTGCGCGACGTGGCCTCAAGGTGCTTCGGGTTGGGGGCCTTATGGTTTACTCTACCTGCAGCATCAACCCGATGGAGGATGAGGCCGTGGTCGCCGAGATCTTGCGCGGTGCGAACGGCGCAGTCGAACTTGTCGACACTACGGGCCAGCTTCCGGATCTCGTCCGGCGCGCGGGCAAGTCGACCTGGAAGGTTGCGATTCCTGAGATTGACGCCACAAAGACTGCAAAACGCAACATCCCTGCACCCGATGAGATTAAGCCGGGTGATGACGTCGAGGGCGCACCAGAGAACCTCGGCATTCGCCAGTTTGCAACCTTTGAGGAATACGAGGTGTATGCAAAGGACCACCCGCCCTCGAAGGACGTCCCTGCGGCGGTGAAGTCATGCTGGCCTCCAACGGAAGAGGAAGCGGCTGCATTTCATCTGGACCGCTGCATGCGCATCATGCCGAACGACCAGGATACGGGCGGCTTCTTTGTTGCGGTCCTCCGCAAGGTCAAGCCCATGCACGAGAGCCAGACGAATGGAGCAGCTGCTGCCGCGCCTGAAGATCCGAGCGCCGAGGTCGAGGCCCCGGCCAAAGAGGACGCCGATGTTGCAACCAAAGAGGATGCCGATGCCGCGGCCAAAGAGGATGCCGATGCCGCGGCCAAAGAGGATGCCGATGCCGCGGCCAAAGAGGACGATGCTGAGGCGCCCAAGGAAGCGACCCAGGAGGCCGACGCGGCGGCTCTTGGCGGGAATGATGCTGAGCCGACGCAGCGTGAGGCGCAAAACATGCGTGACGACGATATGATTCGCGTCCCTGACGCTCTCTGGGACCCGGTCGTGAACTACTTTGATATTGACTCGGCCTTTGGCGACGCCTCACAGCTTTTCTACCGCGCGGGATCTGGTGAGGCTGGTCTTGGGTCGAAGATGAACAAGCGGCGCCGTCTGGCCAAGGCGCAGGCTGTGGAGCGTAACGAGAGCAAGCCCAAGAACATTACTTTTCTGTCCAAGTCTGCGGCCCAGATTGTCCACCGCAACACGCGTCAAAAGCTGCACATTGTCAATGGTGGCATGCTTCTCTTGAAACGAACGGAGAAGCGCAAGTCTGCCGAAGACGCGTACCGCTTCACGCAAGGCGCTCTGGAGCTCGTGCTTCCTTACGTCAAATCACGCAAGGTAGAGATTACACTCGAGGACTTTGCTCAGCTCATTCACTTTTCCACGTTCAAGGTTGAGGCGCCGGAAGCGAAATTGGTCCGTAGCCGGTTCTTTGGTGTTCCCATCAAGGCTCTCTCGCCCCGCCTTCAGGCGCACTTTGCCGAACCTGATAACCGCGGCGCTGTGATTGCCGGGCTCACGCCCGAGGATAATGAGCGCTTTCTGGATACTTTTGGCAAGCGCTTTGCTCTGTCGCTTTGGGCAGGGCTCACCTTGCATGCGCTTGTGAACAAGGAGGAGCTCCTTGGCATCTACCAGTATTGCATTGGCGCCAAGCTCATGGAGCCCTGCACGCAGGACGTGGAAGCTGTTCTCGTCGAGCACCTTGCGGAGGAGGCCCGAAACCGTATGGACAAGCCCAACTCGAGGAATGAAAAGGTGGCGGCGACATCCGAAGAAGCCAAGAGCGCTGATGATGTCGAGGCCAAGTAAATTCATCATTCTAACATCTACAATCTTCTAATCAATAAACCCATGCGTTTTCCTCTTGCTGTCTGTTCTTTCTGGAGCCTGTCCTTTAAGCCTTATGAAAAGAGAAGATCTACTCACCGAAGAACTGGACATGCAATCAGAAGCTCTTCTGGTTATTATCCATCGACACAATTTTTGTCCGTGTTTGATCTTGGGCCGAGGAAAGAAATTTTTGAAGCTTAAATTCTTTAACCGAACCTCAAGTCCGTGTTGATGTATGCAAAGTCGGGATCGTGCAGCAAAAGCCACCGTGGTTATTTCATTAAAACTTGCTTGTATACCCCCCTCCAAAATGTCACGCGGCTTAGGTAACTTGTCCGCCTTACCACCATCTTTGTTTACTAGATGGAACGTGGTCAGGTATGAATACCATTATCATAAGACTCGTAGCAATTTTAAAGTGACTTTAGTATGGAGACAGAGTTCCAATCTACTCCCCTCCAGATCGAGTTGTGAAAAAATGTTTCGCACGCCCGCGAGCCTCTGCTTAGCGTCTAATTGATTTCTTACCCCATGAGCTTCTGCTTAGCCCCTAATAGTTTTTTTTGATAGAGGCGCAATAGGGGGAGAGGAGGCAGTCAATAAATGCTTGCTTTATTTTGTGAAAGATGAGGATTCCAGGCGAGCATGGGAGCAGGTCACGGACAATCTCGTCTCATTCTAACCCACCACAACTCGCCTCGTCTCGCCGCTTGCTTCTTGCCCATTCAAGATCGGAGCCAAGGTGACAGCCACTGCTGCTGTGAGTGATGAAGAAGTCGAGCCGGCAAACTTGATTCTGCAGAGCTCTTTTTCAATATGAGATAGTGACATCAGTACAAAACGTTTCTTCGGCTAGGTCCTAACCATCAGCACAGCGCAGACTTTCAATGACTCGGCCTGTAAAATCTGCAAATCAATGCGTGAACTTTGTCTCTTCATACTTGTAATGGTCTAAAATACGTAGCGCCGCGACCGCGAATTGCTAGGACCCTTAACATACTACTACCGTAAACTCACGCGTAATGGTCTAAATAACGCGCGACGCGCCGGCCGCCTTAAAAACACGCACGGCGCGACGCAGCACAGTCTGAAGCCGGTCAGTCTATGTGAACCTCCAAATCTCTGCTTCTTTCGTAGACTCAGGGCAACTCAGGTTCGAGTATGAATTCCAAGTTCTGAGAGCTGTCTGATGGCCAATTTACGATGTGGTGTCCTCGAATTCACATAGAAAGAACATGGGCCGAGGCCTACAAGCCTCTTTTGATTGAATGAAAGCTATTCCTGGCTGAACGGCGCAATTCTTGTCTGAGTTTAAGTTTGAGATCGAGAACAGAAACTTGAAAATATAGAGAAGGCCAAGGACTGCGAGTCTGTGCTGCTTTACAAAACCGGGATTGTGCAACGAAAACCGGGGTTGCTCAAGTGGTTGTGTCTGCAAAAACTGGCTTGTATGCCCCCTCAATTTCATCGTGAGGCCTGTACCTACGTTTTCTGTTCGCTCGTTTTAAGGTATCTTAATGGAACGTAGTCAGGTACGTATACTTTTATCATGAGACTCATAGCATTTTGTAAGTGACCTTAGTAAGGGAACGAAGTTGCAACCTACTCCCCTTCAGTTTGAGGCGTGAAAAAACTGCTCGCAGGTTTTCGCACGCCCGCGAGCCTCTGCTTAGCGTCCAATTGATTTTTTAGTCCGCGAGCCTCTGCTTAGCCTCTAATAGTTTTTTTTTGATACGGGCGCAATGGGGGGAGACGAGGCAGTCAACAATTTGTTTTGTGAAAGAGGAGGATTCGGGGCGAGCATGGGGCAAGTCACTGACAGTCTCACTCACCACGACTCGCCTCGCCGCTTGTTTCTCGCGCATAGATGCGCGAGGTCTTACTGGAGGTGTGAGTACCTATGCCTTGTGACGTCGACCGTGGCGTCGGGGCCCGGTGATGGTGCCTTGGGTTGGGTACTGTTTATATCCCTATTTCAGACGACATTGCAGTTTTAACTGCAAAGTACTGCTTATTTCTATCAAAATCGGGCTCCATATTTTAAA